>VDFB02179234.1:89438360-89638853 GCA_007258455.2 Sequoia sempervirens
TTCCACATTTTCTTGGAGCCCTCGTTAAAATTTGAAGCTTCTTTAATATGTAGTTAGTCTAACATTTTTAGATCCACAAAGCCTTATTTAATGTATTTTTCTAAGGATAATCTTGACACTTAACAAATGACAAATCATAATCTAATGATTTTGGTTATGTGTTCTAGATCTAGGGATCTGGGACTCATACACCACTTTGGGAATATGGGTCCTACCTAGGTCTTGGGACCTGATTTTAAATGTTGCATTGAACTTAACACTTCTTGGAGTTTGTGTCCCAAGTTTTAGGCAATAGAACTCATACACCCAACCTAGCGTATGAGTTACACTTTAACTTGGACCTATTATAAATCAAATTCTTGGTGGGATTTTATTATCCTAGATCTAATGTTGGCTTGTAGTGTTGTAATTTCAAGAAATTTCGCATAAATAACTATAGATACAAGGCTATTTCACATAATTTCTCCTAACAAGATCTAAACTTTAAAGTATTGAAGAATTATAGAAAATTTATGATCAAGAGAGCATTCAAGAGAAAATCATTAATCATTTGGAGTGGCATTCAAAATTCAAGCATCATGTCAAAGTCTTCATGCATTATGTGTGTTTTTTAGCTAACATTTGTGATGTAGGTTTATGATTCAAGAAAGCGTTCAAGTCAAGCATTTAAGCATTCAATCATGAGTATAGATCCACATTCATGCTAGCCATTTCACATAAGTTTGTAGCCTTTATTTCAAGGGTTTGGTGAGTTGCAACATTGCATATTGTTCATCGATCATTTCTCCATGCTATTTCATTTCATTTCAAGATTTAATTACCAAAACAGGGTTTGGCCAAGGAAAACCCCTGTTCCCTAACACAAAAGCATTTTTCCCTCTTGACATGTGTTTGCAGATCTAGGTGAATTGGAGCTTGAAGATCCTTAAAAGACAAAGATGTAAAAGTTGTCAAAGTTGTCAAGAAGTTGTCACCATAGAAAATGACCTATAGATCATAATTCAAACTTTCAGACTTCAAGATTGAACAAGACGTAAGCTACAAAAGATCACTAGAAGCTACAAAAATATCATCCAAACCCTAATACTGGGACTAAATTTCCTCTTTGGGCATATGAGTCCCAATACAACCCTTTTTCTCAACTTTTTATAGATCTTGAATAGTCACTAGAAGATTCTAGATTTTTCCCAGATTCCTATAGTAGGGCTAAATCGTCCTACCTAGCGTATAAGTCCTAGTACACTTGAAAAAGTAGAATTTAATCATTGTAGACCTTGCTTGGATTTCATTATTCTTCTAGGTACCCTTTTATTTCATTCTCTTTTGTTAATATGATTTAATGCTCTTATGTTTCTAGGATTTTGTGTATTGTGTTTGCATTTCTCCTTTGAAGCTTCATTTAATAGTAAATCCCTATATAATCACACAAGGAAACACCTAGCCCTTCCCTCAATTGAGTCACTTGGTTGAGGGATCTTGGTTTTGTAATTAACTAAAGTGTGAAACAGGTCCCAAAGTTCCATCTCCCATAAGGTGGACACCTCATTTTCCTTTGGTTCAGAGAGATAGGAAAGTCTCTTCTTCCCCCCCCTTAGATCGAGAGGGGATTTCATGAAAAATGAGTTCTTCGAACTCTTGAAGTGTCATGGAATCAAACAACATTTGACTACCCTCTATATACCCAAGAAAAATGTCATTACAAATCATCACAATCAGACTGTCATGGTGATGTCTTGGTACATGCTTTCCTTAGCTTAGTTAGAGGATTGATTTTTGGAGGAAGTAGTTTAGATATCTCTATATCTTCTCAATAGGGCTCCTACAAATATACTTCAAGACAAGCTATCAAAAGAGGTATGGAGTGGTTATAATCCTTAAATCTCTCATCTTCAAGTATTTGGTTGTACTTCATATATACATGTCCCCACTACTAGAAGGAAGAAGATTGATTCCAAGAAACTCTAGTGCATATTTTTGGGGAACAATAAAAATTCCAAATCTTATTTTCTCATGGATATTGAGACAAAATATTTATGAGAGTCAAGATGTGGCATGCAATGAGTCATCATTTGACTTCATGATAGAAAAGGAAGATACATCTACCTCATAAATTTCTCTCATAATCAGAAAATGAGAATGAATATTCCTCTCAAAAAGTAGATGAGCTACAAGGAGAGCTGTTTATTGATCTTAGCCCTTTGGAATATCATTCTCCATAATACCAACAAAATCAGTATAAGAAATGGGTCCAAACCACCATTAGGGACTCCCATCTAGACTCAATTGAGGGTTCCAAACTCATATGTGATTCGAGTCAATGGGTCCAAACCACCACTATTATCTTGACTTGGAGATATGGTAAATAAAACATCACATCTTTATCTCATAGATGAAATATTCCACGACACTCCTATGAATATTTGGAATGTTTGACTGTAAACCTATGTCCACTCCAATTGAGTAAGGTTTGCAACTTTCTAGATTCCAAGATTCTCCTCAAGTAGATGCTACCCTCTACCGACAACTAGTAGGTAGCCTCATTTACTTTACTTATACTAGACTAGATTTATGCTTTGCTATCAACTATCTTTCTAGATTTGTGCAAGAGCTGAGTAATGTCATTGCGTTGAATCTAAGCAAGTTTTGTGATATGTCCAAGGCACACTTGATTATGCTATGGAATAGAAGAAGGAATCTTAGTTCTTTTTGCAAGGAAATGTCAACTCAAACTATGTTGGATCTATTTATGAGACCAAATCAACCAAAGGATATGATTTTCATCTTCGATTTGGGCCCATTTCATGGATTAGTAAGAAGTAAATTGTTCTTTCTCTCTCATCCACCAAGGCTAAATATCATGTCACACAAGGAGTTGTGTGTGAAAGGATTTTATGTCATATTTTGGTTGACATGAATATTTTTAAGGAAAAGCCACCTATTCTTTATTGTGACAATTAGGGGGTGTTGAAGCTTAAGAAGGATCCAATTTTTCATGAAAGAACAATAACATATTGGGGTGCTATCATAATAGTGGTTTACAATTCACGAGAGGAACGAATTTTAGCTGAAATCACATATTTTTAGAAAATATAATGATTTAAGCGTTAAAAGTTCCATTTTAAGGATTCAAATTGAAGAGGGTTTGATCAAATCTTAGATCAAACCCCCTTGGATAGAACCTAGCTAGTTTTAAACCATACCTATAAATCGTCTCCTTTACACCTATCAAAATCTTGATAAAAAATCACTTTTGATTTAGCTTTTTGGGGGATCAAATGAATTCATTTAAAATTTATTTCAAATGATTATGGTATTCCTTAAGACAAACTATCCAATGAATATAATTTTAATATGTTTTGGTTTTGTTATGTATTTGTTTTTAAGTTTTATTAAACATAGGTTTTTCATGAAAATGAATTTCTTTGTTCTTCACATGTGGAAAAATAGAAGATTATAATTTTTTTTTTTGAAAAGTATGAGTGCACCAGATATTGAAGTCCTTGATCCAACAAATAAAATAAAATAAATTTGACATATACAAAAATTTCTAGCGTTATCTGGTCGCGTTGTTTCTGAATTGTAATTAAGTTTGACTTTGAAACAGTTAAAGAAAAAATATTCAATAAAAATATCTAATAAAATTGGAAGCACTAGATATCATAGATACAAATCTAAATTTGAAATAATTAGAATTTTATCCTTCATGGAAAAATTTATCGTTATCTGGTGTGCATCACTTTTTAAAAATGTTGTTTTCTGAAAAAAAAAATCAATTTAAATTGGGAGATGGAAAAGAAGTGCAATTTGATTCCAAAATTTTGAAAAAATATTTTTAGAATCTATAGGACAAATTTTTATGAGACTCTAGTTTGCACCATCTTCAAATTCCTCATAGTTTAGCCGCTATAGGTGCCCAATGTGAAGATTTAGTTAAAAATAATAATTTTAGTGTCCAGTTTGGCCAAAAATTGTAAACCACTATTATGGGATCACCCATTGAGTTCCAATTTCATTATATTCATGAACAAGTCCTAGATCACCACATTTATCTTTAGTATTTCCCAACAAACTCTTAGATAACTGATATATTCACAAAGTCTATTGGTAAGGTAAAATTTGTGTTGTTTTAGGGGTACATTTGTAAGAACAATGTAATAAGGGGGGATTGTTAGCATAATATTTGTTAGATTTTTAGTGGGTGAGATGAATATAGTTAACCTTTCTTAGTTAAACTATTTCATTCAATGACTTGCTCCTTGCTTGTGTATACACTTTGTTGGTCTTTGAATAATATCATCAACTCTTTCATCTCTTCATTTGTTCCACATATTGGGTCTCAAGGCATTCCTCTTTTTATCTTTTCCTCTACATGCCTTCTTATATTTTTTTCACAGAGATCATTCCTTGATTTCCTCTAATTCATTGCACCCATCAAAACCTATAATCATTCAACCACTCTAATACCATATGAAAGGTGAATACTTGATATATTATTTGATGAATAAAGACAATATTTATATAGGATAAAATAATTAAGAAACCACATCATAAGTGGAAACGTAACCACATAGCAAAAAATAGTTTAAGTAATGCAATATAATAGCTAACTATGGGAACAAGTAAGTGTGGGTACCATATTACTAGTTTTTTGGAATAGTATTTAACTACTATGCAAACCATTGCACATAGAATGGGAAAATATATAAATTCCTAAAACTTGCACAAGGTGACATGACATTCCAATTATAATAAATGACAATCTAGCTCATGAGTTTGATAGAATAAATTACACACCCTCTCAAATTTAACAACTTGGTGATAGTATCATTTTCCTTCAGAGCCTTGTATTTGTCTCATTTATCATTTGAACTATGTTCTACATAATTGTACAACACAAAAATATTTATTTAGGAATTCAACTGAAGGGTATCTTAGGAGATCATATTATTTCTTGAGTGATCTACCCTAACAAACTGGGCAACCCTATAATCCATGGTAGATGCATAATTACTTCAATTTTGTGCATGTTGTAACTATTTTTTTCTTTTGATCAAGATTTATTTCTTTTTTTATTAAGTATTCACTCCCTCTAAAAAATTACTCTCTCTCTTGAATCTCAATCATCTATCCATCAACTCTTTAATATTCCCACAATCACTTGCCTTTGATTGAGAAGCTTCAAACCTATAAATACTCCACTTGAATTTTTCATACAAGGAGGTTGTTTTTTACATTTTTATCAATATTTCTACCAGGATCTTTGCATTATCTATTCCCTTGATTACAACATAAGGATAGGATAGTGAGTAACCTCATCAAATTATATATTTTACATGGTATCCTCAAATTATAAAATTCTTATTATTTTTGTAAGACTTCTTAAGACTTTCGCATTATAGATTAAATCTTCAAAATTTTCTATATCTTCCAAGTAATCTCTAATTATCAAATTCAAAGCTTCCCCATCCACATTATCATCAAGAGTGGGTTCCAATTATTGTGGAGGAATATCCAACAAAATTTGGGCTCTTTGAGATACAATACACTATCAAAAACTCCAAAACACTTGTGTGAAACTTCTTATCTTACATATTATTTATTTTTCAATCTTTCATTTACTAATTAAAAAATCAAACATGCCTAATCATTTTTTTTTTGGTATATTTTAATTTCATGGTTAGAAGATGAATCTATACTTTATTTAGAATAGCTTAAATTTATTTCTTTTAAATAGATTAAATTTTTTTGTTAAGTCTATTGCAAAATCCCCTTATAACAACACAAGGCACATGAAATTAAAGTTCATTATGATTCTTTGTAGTCAATGTTTATAAATAAAAGGTGAGAGATGCCAACACACTTGTCAAAATAAAAAATATATAAAACTTACATTATATATTTAGTTTATTTTGAAAATTATAGTTAGAATAAATTTTTTTAAGAAAATGTAAGTTTATTTCTTCATACATATATCCTCCTTAAAACATCAAGAAACAAAAATTAAAAAAGAACTTGCTCAAAACATGCTTTCCTCTCTCCCTTATCACTTAGATCTTATGTGTAAAAGAAGATTAGATAGAAGAAAATACTAAATATAGTTAGGAAAGATCTACTAATTCAATTAATTCCAACAAACAAACAATTAAAAGAATTTGAATCAACGGCTAACTTGAGGAGAAAACAACCTTCTTGTGGGGTGGTGATGCAGGATCCACTACATAAAGGAGATTTTAAGACATTAATTTAAGACAAAATATTAGTTTTTCTTAAAATATTTTAATTCATTAATTGTCTTAAAGACAATACAAAAATACTTTTCTAAAATAATTTTTTTATTTCCCTCTTCTTTTTCATTTTCCCTCCCTCAATATCCGACATGCATTTTATACATTGCATTTTTCTTCCTTTGATAACTTCCAAGAGTAAAACGGAAAGAACTCGAGAAGAATCGAACAACAAGAATAGAAGCACAAAGGAAGGAGGAAAAGGCACATCACAACGGGCACAAAGAACAGTGAACACATACAAAGCACAACAAACGGGGGTTTTCCAAAGACCACAAGGGTTTTCTCATCAGAAATGACAAAGGGCTTTTCAAAAAATCAAAAGGGCCTGAAGCTCAGAGCAAGTCACGAGTCCAGGATCTTGGGCAAGCCACAGTAGTAAAGCTTCTATGAAGGGCCTTTCAGCAACAGACCAGGTGTGCTCCACGTTTTTATTTTTTTTGTTTTGTTTCTTATATTTTTTCCTGGCATCAAATCTTGCGATTAAGTGGTGCCCAGATTCATTGTTTAATCACCAAGGCACTGATTTGAGAAGATTTTCTTGCAAAGATGGTGCGTATTGCATTTTATGTGATGGTTCGAGTTTTCTTGACCTGTTTTAACACAACATGCTCTGTCGACACTTTTGTAGTGGATTTTTTGGCATGACTAGGCCCTAACACATCAGATCCATGGCCATAATGAATGAATGGAGGGTTTGTGGGTTTGTAGCGCATTCTCTTGTGCTACGTGCATAGATTTTGGCATTTTGTAGATGGTTTTCAATTGTTTTGAAATGTACTCAAAAAATTAAGGGTTGTGAACAGAGTGTTGTGGGCTTCTTTGCATCATTGATCATTTCATTGTCTCGAGCCTTCCTGAACATGTTGGGTAGAATGACGTTTCTACATATACTAGCAAATTGTCACCAAATGTACACCCTCCTTTCTCAGATGCACTTAGTAGTTTATTAAAAGAATATTAATCTTCACAAAGACCTGCACCCTCATTCCTTTCTAGTAACTTATTATTTTTAAGTATTTTTACACAGCCATATTATATGGCGTGAGTCGAGTTTACAACTTAATTTGCAGCCCTCCCTCTATGAATTTCTGCGCAGCCCTCTCTTTCTCTGCAAAACAACCATCCCAAAATAAAAACAACATTTCAAGATGGTGTCTCTTCATTTCCTACAAACTTTTTTTTATCATAACTCTTTGAATTCCCTCCTATCGCACCTATTCCCATTCTCTTAATTATTTTTCACGTTGCCTCTATTTGCAGCCTTCCACCTTTTTGTTTTGTTTTGTCTGCCTTCATTTTTAAACTCTTTTAACTAGAAATTTATGGTTTATCTTCTAGGTCACATGTCCTCTCATTTATGATTCTCTTCTGGCACATGTTTCTTTGGCAAGATGACAATGGGGCCATGCAGTGTTGCATGTAGCCACAGAATATGGGCATGGTAGAATCGTGTGCCTCTTTGCCCAGTGACTGTAATGTTGTATACAAAGCTTTGGCGGGTCTGAATAGGGCACTGTGTGATATAAGCAGGCCCATCTGCCCACCCAGTCCTTAACTGTCTGATTCCATGCCTGCTCACATATAAACCAAACTCAATGATAGGTATTAAATCATGAAACAAACAAGACTTTATTTTTATTTTTCTAGAATAATCAGAACTATCCAAAGGCTTATATTCTAAGAACTTTTAGCAGTATATGGTAACATTGTATCTCACATGATTGGTAACATTGACTAGCACTGTGTCACCTTCTCTTGCATATATTGTTGGTCCTGGATACTTCCCATTCGCTGTCACAATTGGCTTTGTGTGGCATAAACGTGTATAATTCTTGAGTCTTATCTGCAGTACATGAATCACATAGAACCCATCAAAAAACAATGTTGGAATATGTGATATTAATCTTAGAAATCAATTACATAAATTCACACCAACTTACAGTAAAATTGTAATGCTTGGCTTTTTCCTCAACAGTAACAGATAACAGGACAATTATGACAAAACAGAGCATTATAGTCTTTGAGAGTATTGCCATCGTTTGATTTCCTCTATAGACGAACTCTGTATAGTTAGCTATACAGCATGCAATCAGAGTAGTTTGAAGTATGGAATGTTTACATCTCTGACAACCCATATTTATACAAAGTCTCACATTTGATAACTATGTTTTCATTGAGAATCTTCCAAAGGTAATATCTAAGTTGGTATAACGTTAAAAGATTACTTTAGTCTCACACATGATCTAATTCACCCCGTGTTTTGAATTTGATCTTTGCTACTAAAAAACCAAAAAAAGAGATTTTGAACTAATTCCATTGAGTTTTGGTTGTTTACTTATTTGTATTGTAGGATATGAAAACATTTAGAGTAGAGTTTGGTAAGTCCAAAATGTGTCATGCCTAAGGGGGGATGAATCAAAAGACATACATCCTAAGAATGCTTATACTGAGTGGGCCCTGAAAGATTTTCCACGTGGAAAAGAATACCAAATGATGGCAATGTAGTTCACATTCTGAATTCCTATTTTGTTCTTAGTTTCGAGTCTAAATTGATTGTACTATTCATGTTTTTGCACCCCATGCCCCACATTGAGGTGGTGAAGTGTTATGCAAAGCATACTACACATTCCTAACAATTTACAGAAATTTTACATTGAAACAATAATTTTCAGTTGATGGATAATCAATGAAATTATATTTTCTGAATTTACTATCCATGAGAATTTCAAAATAAAAGTAGTTGATTTTTGTGAGTGACTGTGATCCTACAATTTCATCCTTTCCCCTCTGTCCAAGCTAGCACAAGGAGACCTTGACCAGACTTTGCAATCTTGTTTTTCTGATGTTTGGCATGGCATTTTCATCTTTTTCCATCGCTTTCTAGGGTATCTTTATGCACGACTACCAAAATGCACCATGCTCCATTATATAAGATGTACATTAATATTTTAGTTTTCGACATGCAAGGAGGAAACATATCATTCCAAAAGTTAAATCTTCTGATCACATAATTACTTTAACTAATTTTGGTGGATCAAACTGGTTTTAATCCTGAAGTTTCAAGTGACCTGTCTCACTCATCATTAGGGAAAATACCTTTAAGATGATAGTGAGGTGCACCCAAATCTTTAAGTATGCACTGAACATAAATCAATATGTAATAAACACTACTTACGAATATAATTGGATATGTGCAATGGAACTACAAAGCACTGCTTTTATTATTACATAGACTGGATAATGTATATTGCATACAGTAGAATGCATGTACAACTTGTACAATTGCATAGCTTTACACTTATAATTTTGAATGATTTCATATCCCTGCGAGCAAAAAAAATAAGTAAAATTTGTGATGCACAATGGGCAACACAATATAATTTCAAGCATCACAAAATTATTTAATTAACAATGCACTGTTGTCTCCATGATCATGAAATTATGATCAATAAGAATATATTGGAAATCTGATGCCAACTTTTCCATCAAATAATGATAAAATTTAAGAAGAATCAAGTTATCTATATAATGTGATTGATAAAATATCAAAGAAGTATTTCTTATTGCTTAAATTTCTACAATAAAATTGAGTTTAACAAGGTAAAACCCTTCCACAATTCTCACAAACAAGTCTTGGAGAGGAATCAACACACCTCCACTTGCTGTGTTTGATTAGTCAAACAGGAAATTTTTTCATTAGTGTAAGTGAATATATATTCTACTAAAGCACATTCTTCAGTACTTGTTAATGCTGAGTTTCACCATAACTTCAGACAAGATCAATGCCTATATATAGACAAAAGCTACTAGTTCAACTATCTAAACGTGGAAAGAAAAATATCCTTTGGTTTATACTTAACACCATCTTCAGAGTCAAACAGAAGGCCCTAAGGTTGCACCATTCTGGTATAACAAAAGAGGCTTTACAAGGATTGGAACAACTATCCATAGGCCAAAAAATAAATAAGATGAATTAATTTGCAGTGCACATTATCATCAAAATTTAGTGAATGTAGGTTGAATCAAATGCATTGTTCATTTCCAAGTGAGAACAATTTTTAGTCAAAAGAATTTGATATTTATCTAGATGTAAGAATAGTCAATTCAATTCTAACTTGCATTGCACGTAGAGGGGCCCAATGATGTATTTTTAAAGTCCAATGTAACCTGACTCTTGGAAGGTTTACATTGTAAGATCTCAGAACAATACAGTAATTGTTGTGAAACCTCCTAGGTATTTCCTCAGACTTAGATTGGTGTTTGCTAGAATTCACCAGTGGAGGATTCTTTACTAAGGATGTTCTTTTGGTCTAAGAGATGCATATGAATCTAGTTGAAGAATTTGGTCACCATGTCAAGGAGGTGAGCTTAAAGGCAGAGGAATGTTGATATATCACTAATGGACTGATGTTAATTTATCACACAACACTAAAGGGATGTTGGTTGTTTCCTTTAAATTAAATATTATTGTATTGTTCTACCACTTAGAAGTGAAAACTTACTTCACCCCATAAATACACATAATTTCTTTGACATGGCAGCAGTTGACAGTACTGCAGTCTGAAGTATCTGTGCACCTCACTTTGATTCCGAAAATATGGATGAGGTTTATAAATTGTTTGGTTTCCTTTATGGAGTTGCATGTCATTACATACCCTTAACCCATTGATTGTTTTGGGTTATCTATAGCCAATTTATGGTTAGCATAAACTTTAATTAAGTTATGTAATCATTTATATAGCCTTATATTGGTATTCTAGTTAGCTTGGGTGACATCCAAAGTATAAGTATGATATATACAAGAGAAGTGAATAATAGATTATCATCAAATTATGTATTCTATTTTTAAATGAAGAGTTTTTAAGGTTTGTCCCATTGAAGTGGCTTATTATTATTAGGCATTTGCAAGTACTTCTATTATATTTTGAAGTATTTGTTATTGCATTTTTCTATTGTGGAAGCTATTTCATTACAAGTGATATTAGAGCATGATCGTGACATTTAAAAGGCAAGAGTCAATGCAATTTTTTTAAATTTTTAGGTCATATTGTGAAGTGCACATCTCTCTTAATTTTACTTATAAAATTATAAAATTTGGACTGTTTATTAAGGTCACATTGGAGAAACTTCAATTTTGGTTTGAGGTCCTTTGGAGTATTTTTGAAGGTTTTATTGTAACATTAGGGATTTCACCAAATTTATTCTCAAGACTACGAAATAGTAAAAAAATTCTCACATTTTGGAAGATTGCATTTTACAGTTTTTTAGGCCATAATTGCTAAAAGTAGAGTTAATGTTGCTTTTAACAGTTCAAATGATGGTTGTGGACCCCTCAAAAGACTCAAATATCTATCGAGTTGGAAGCATTGCCTAGAAAGATAGAGTAGAAAGCTGGAAGGTAAAACAGGATAAAAATGTAATGCAAGTGCCCAATCTAGAATTTTCTCTCATGCCCACCTCACATTCATTGGAATTTTTCCCCGCTAGTCCAAATACACCCCACCAGTAGTTTAAGTCGTTGTAGCAAAGCCCATCTCATGGCTTCCCCCTACTCAATTGGGGAGCTTCTTCGCCTGCAACTGTTAATGGCTTCAGGTACATTTCTTGTTAGCTTCCAGATTTTTGGATTAAATTGTGAAAATTTCTCTTTTTTTATTGTCTTAATTTAAGTGACTGCAAAAAATTGATGAATTTCTTGGTAAGAAAAAAAAAACTTCCATTTGTGGAAAAATTCAAAATTTTACATTTAAGACTAACATTTTACTCGTATTTTACATTTAAGACTAACACTATACTTCTGAAAGATGATCCACTTCAATATTTTACAAAGCCCATTTCATTTGGAAAAAACTGAGTACTTTCTTAGCATTTGTGAAATAATTCAATTTTAAGTTATCTTCCTTGTGTTACTTCTCGAGAAATGTGAAGCTGGAATGGAATAAAAACCAAACCAAACTTGGATTGGTTTAGAAAATATATCGATCCTGGTCAGGCTTCATCCTAGAATCAGCCACATGGCTAGAGCTGAATTTGCAGGCCCAGGCCAGACCATGTGTGAACTTTGGGAGAAATTGGGGAGAACCCACTAAGTTACCACAAAAAAAAGATTTTTACAAAGCCCATTTCATTTGGGGAAAACTGAGTACTTTCTTAGCATTTGTGAAATAGTTCAATTTTATGTTATCCCTTGTGTTACTTCTTGAGAAATGTGAAGCTGGGATGGAATAAAAACTAAGCCAAACTTGGATTAATCTAGACCATATATTAATCCTGGTCAGGCTTCAGCCCAGTTTCCTCAATTGATAAGCCTTTCCTATAGTTTTCATTCCTATCAAAGTGTAATGTTCTAGACTTTCTTCTATGTTGGAAGTGACCTAAACCCCACTTTATTCCATCTAGCTGCACAACTTCTTTGGCAAGAGCCACATATTCAAGACCAAGCTTCTCAACTATTTTTTTATGCATAACTAAACTACTTGCTTCTTGAACTAGAAGAAAAGCTACCCCTGTTGTGATGTTGTCTCAAAGCCTAGATTTCATATTTTGATTTTTAACTTACTTCAAGTTTTCACCCTTCATGAGGTTTGTTCTAGGTAATTCTGGAAAAAGATTTTGTTGCCTTTCTTCATTTGTTGGTTCGCATTTTCTTTGTTAGCTTTGTGGATGGATGGATGCCTTACCCTTCACCATCCAGAGATTGGGGACACCAAAGAAGAAAATAAATTATCTGCATTAGAATAGGAATATTCCAAGTGATGTTCCGCAGGTTGGATGTTGTTTGACTGTGTTAGAAGTAATGGATGGTCATGGATTTGATTTAGAGTACGATAAAGAATAGGCATTTTAGCTTTTGTTTTTTCCCCATGCAAAGTACTGCTTAATATTTGACATATATATGGCGTTGTGGATGAATGGTTTTTTCCTGCTGTTTAGTTTATTTATACAGTTCATTATATCCAAGTCTTGCATGTTGTTCTTGTTCATCTACTCTAAATTGTCTATGCGTTGTGGTAAATATATAAGGTATTTATGTAGAGATCCAAATCTAACTTCATATACACAATTACTGTTGAACTAACTAATATAAACTCTTCCAATCTTGTTTAGTATTCTAAGCTGCAGCTGTACCTTTCTAGTGCCATTGATTTTTTTATTGATTTGTGGACATTACTATACTTTATTTACTTATTTTGATTTTCTTTTCAATTAATTTTCATTGTGGAATAGAAAGTTTTAGTTTTAGAAGCATGAATTGTAAATAGAATTCAAACAAATCAAAAAGTTCATAGCATATGGATCTTGATCATACCATAGGAAAATAGAACTAAATATGGATTTCAATGGATGTTCAAAAACTATAGTTATTTGGAGGCCTAGGGTACAAGCAAGAAGGTCATTTAAATTAGAATATCTAAGTAAATAAATATGATTACAACTATATTATATAATTGTAAGATACTAAAAATTGTGGGTATTGTCCATGTTACTGTAATAGAAATTTCAGGCAGCTTTGTCAAAAATTGAATAGTTTTTTTTTTCTTTTGCTTGGATGTGTTGAAAGTAAAGAGATGAGAAGATTTTATGAACATGGTATAGTTATCTAATAATATTATGTCAAGGTGCGGATAAAATTCCCTAGTATTAGTCAATTTCTGAAACAACATCATGGTTGTCTAAATTTTTCTTAGAATTTCTGTATAAAGTAACAAACATTGCATAGCTAATATTTATAAGCTTTTATAGTGTTAAGACTAATTGTAAAGACCTTTCTCTGTAAATTCAGAATTACAATTTTTCTTTTCGCATAACTAGATAATCTATGATAACTTATTTTAATTGTCATTGTGTTATTGTGCATTTAAGGTAATCTATGCTCTAATATGCACTTATCCTAAGTTGAAGACATCTTGTTTAGGATTTACCCTAGTTTGTTGGTTCGAGTTTGGCTTCAAAGTTTATGTATGGTGGTTTTCCATATATTTTTTAACTAGGTTTGGTATAGTTTTTGCTGATTTTTTTAACCTGGATTAAGAACATTGGGTTTGCTGATTCTATTTACCCGACTTCGATATAGATGGGAATGGATTTACAAAATATATATACAATATATGAAAATATCAATCTTAGTATAGATAATAGTGTGAAGGAGGGATTCATACTTATGCAGTTGAAAGTCTAAAGACGCGTGCGTCAGTTCTGGTTTGACAAAATCGCCCAGGTAGTTTGGGCACCACGCTGGTACGGTACACCAGAGGTATCTTTTAATTTTTACTTAGGTTGTCAAAGAGTAAAAAATACATTTCATTTTTCCCCAGAAAATGAGTAAAAAATACAAGATCCTTTTACCGTCATGCTCTCAAGTTTTTCTTCTTGTAAAATGAATCCTACTTCAGTTGCCAGTTTAAAAAGATAATTTTCAAAAACCCATTCCATATATATATATTCTATCAATTGTAGATATTGCACTCCCGTCGAAAATGCAGGGGAACTGTATTACATAGGACTTTTGCCCCTTTCTACCAGAAGTTTGACCTTTGTATGCTCGTCTCCAGTTATACATGGCAGTTACTTGAGGGGATTAAATTTAGCTCTTGGAACCATGGAAGACAAGATACTTGCCTGAGAATGATTTAAAGATAAAGTCAAGAACATTTATTTATTCATGTATTCATTTAATAGTTTGTTGATGAGGATTGCCGAGGAGCATCACTTGCATGAGTCAATAAAATAAATGACTTAATATTTCTCTTTTTTTTTTCTTTTTAATTCAATGATATATTTCATTAACCATTTCAACTCATAAGTAATGAGTTCAATTATCTTTTCAGATTTCTTTTTATGTTTGAAGTAGAATTTAATACAGGTTTAAGGAAATAGTATCTCAAGTTAAGAGCTACAAGTTACTCTATGTTTGAGATTACATCAGTTCCACATTTGTTGTCAAAGCCACTGCTGTTACTTAGACCATAGGCCAAACTTTGTTCTTTGGTCCAGACTGTTTATTGATTGTTGTGAAAATACTAATTTTATGCACTTTCATAAAATTAGTTGCTTTGTACAAACATCATTTTAATGAAGCTAGTAGAAATCCAGACTATTTATGTTTGAGATTACTCTGAATTTTAATGAGCTCAGTAGAAATCTAGATTGAAGCCAATAAAAATCAGTGGCTTTCTACAAACAACATTTTGAGATTGAGATTGCTTCTGCTTCTTCCCAGTATATATATAGATTGACAGAGCATATTAAACATTACACTGTCAAAAGTACAATTTTGTTATGAGTTCTCTGTTTTATTCAAGTTTAAGTGGCTTCTCCCCTAATTATAATTGTATAGTTTAAGTGGCTTTGGAAATATAATAATACTTTTCTTATCTTATTTTTTCATATGTGCAATTTGACTTAACATATTGATTTACATGGATCAAAATAACAAAATCTAGAATACATTCAATTGTCCTACTTAATTACAAAATATATAAGGCATAACAACAATTCAGCATTTTGTTTCATAGCCCATGATATGTGAACTATATTTTAGATGAATGCATTTTACATCAACGCTTTATCAATTATGATTATCAGATGATAAGCAGTTAGCAGAATTTATTCTCTCTTGCTGCTTATCATCCCGATGATGGATCATGAGACGATCCAAACGTTGATGTAAAAAAAATTGCAATACTATTCCGTAAAATATGGTTCACAACAATTCAGCAATTAAAATACAACTATATAAAATATAAGAAAATAGAACATGTAAAATATAAACAAACACAAAATTTGGAGGTTGGAAGATCTTGTCTTATAAAGCAAGGAAACATACAATTGCACAAAGTTCTAATTTCATCCTATACTATACAGAAATTTCAGTTATATTTTCTTAGTTTTTTTTTGCCAAAATTGCAATTTTGTATCTTTTTCTTCACATATAGATGTTCCTTAATCATTTTTTTATAAACTTAGATTTGAAAATAGTATTTTGCACTATAAATGAAAAGAGAAATTTTGCATTTTTTTTTGTACAATCAAATTGTTGTTTGTGTTTTATTATGATTCCATGCTTTAATTTAAGTAAGAGAATATTTATTTGTATATCTTGTATTCTTAGATCTGTAGATCAGTTCCCCTTCTCTCTGCAACCTCTCTTTAATGGCCCTGCTCATTGATTATAATCTATTTTGATCAATACAAAGAACAAGACTTCAAATATTCAGAAAAGTTTATAAAAAATATAGTGGATTGTACTTGCATGTTTCCACAATTATATTAAAATACATCTAAAATTTACCTTTAATTTCCTATCAGCTTATCCCTTGAACCTACTAGAGGTGCAAGTGCTAGTTGTTTATTTCTTGTTTGTGGCATATGCTTCATAAGTAATCAGTCTATTGGGTGTCTTCCAGATAAGACATTTGGGGATGAGATTATGATTACCCTCACTAGAGAAATTGCAGAATGCTTCAGTGATCAGACAAAAAGGTTCAAATTCATTTTTGAGTAAGTGTTTTATGCATTTTCTGAGTGGGATAGTGATTATGTTGCCACCGAAAAAATCTCTTTTGTGATTTCTCATATTCTCATTTCTTTGTAATGTGATTTTCAAATTTATGAAAGTTTTTTATTGTAATTTAAGTTTTTAGAGCCTTGGTAAAAGTGGATATTCAGTTGTGTTGATATTGATATAAAAGAGGCTAGTTGATTGGTTCAAGCCAAGTAAAACCAAGGCATTTACAAATAGCTACAATCTTTTGATCATCATTTATTCTAGATAGAAAAACATAGAAGTAACATGGAGACAAAATCTATCAGGAAAATTTAGTACAAAGATCAATGTATGAATTTCTCTACTTAAAATCCACAACTTTTCAATGTTTTTTAAAATTAGTCAAGTTTTGTCAAGTCTGCATTAAGTTTTGGTACTGAGTCAAAGATGTGAGGCCCTATAGATGGTATGGGTGGTTAGTCCTCCTGCTCCTTAGGAACTACTCACTAAATGATAATTTTCCTTACCTTTATAGTGGATGTGGTACAATGACTTTCTATGGTTTTTGGATAGGGATCTATATAGGCTCTGAGGTAGAAAGCCTCCACATTGTGGAGCTTGTTTTCCAATTGATTCTAGAGTATGTGAGTTTTAGAGAGGACAAGCAATCTGATTATTTGGATTGATTCCTTCTTCCTAGAAGTAGTGTATGTGAATTTTAGAGAGGTGAAACAATGTATTTTTTTTATTTGTGTCCTATGCCTAGAAGTATCTATTTTAAAAATTGGTGTATAGTACTTGTATCTATTACTACTCTCTTGGAAACAACATTGGTATTCTTAGATGTCCTTTGGTTTGGATGTTTTTACATGATTTATTTATTTCTTTAAAATGGAGTAGTTCACCATATATTTTGGTATGGTTTATCATTTTTGGTTTACCAAAGGTCCTTCTCATCTTCTCATGCATCTTATAAATTTTTAGAGCTTTGCTAACAAAATTGTGCTTCCATGTTTCTATGTTTTGTTATTCATGGTTATTTATCAATATGTTGGATGTAGATATTTGTTAATGAAGGAAATATATTTATCTAATCTGCTGAATACATCTAGTGGAATTCTACATATGTGCATGAGTAAGACATGGATAGGGATGGAGGGTTGTGCGAGATGATGAAATTTGTGTTTTTTTGTGATGTATATTAAAAAAATCATTTGCTTGAATGATGTGTTCTTAGGTATGGTGCATTCTCCTAAATGATAAAGTACCTTTTAGGATGCATTGGCCACAAAATGTTGATCTTCGAGTAAATGGTATGATCTGACCCACCAATGTTAACTTAAAAAAAAAAAAAAAAACTTTGATTGTTCATCTTTCAGGCATATTGTTCATTGATGTCTTTTTTGTTATTACAAGTTCATTATGATTGCCATATAGATGGGGGCTTCTAGGGTTTTTTTTGTCAATTCTTCTTGCAATCTTTGTTTTCAACTTTTACAATTAATGTAAAATCAAAACTGATCTTTGTGTGTAACTGTATTCGCTTCACTGATCTTCTTAACTTGCATGTTAGGAAATGATTTTATTTTATTATTAGTAGTATAAACTATTAATCTTATTGCCAATAATTGCAAAGATAATTAGAGGAAATTGTTTGTATTCATAACTCTTGGAATGGATGGTGGGTCTGGGCTGTTGTGGAGATAGTTTTGTGGGTGTGTGGAGTAATATCTAGTTTGATTTGGTTTATTAGGTATTGGGAAAAGGGTGCATTAGAATTGTTTTTAATTTTGTTTTCCATGAAAATTCTGGCATGGTTGTCTATATGGTATATAGTCTTTTGAGATCATGTGGTTTTGTGTTGAAGGGCACTATATTAACTGATTTGGATTGGAATTTGAAAATGATTGGGAGAGTGAATAATACAATTTTGCACTTACTCTATATATTGTGGGAAAAGATGAAAACATTGTATAGGCAGTAAAATATCCTACCTACAGGGATTATCTGAAGTAGTACTGTTCTTGCTTTAAAAGTTTAGATACATGTAACAGATTTTGTATTTGGATGTGTTCCCATGTGTGAGATTCTTTTGTGGAAGCCTTCCTTTTGGTGAAGATGATCCAAGCTTTTCAGAGAGCTTCAGTTTGTTGTCATTGTGCCTTTCCATATATTTGAGAAGATGCAGAGTTATGATATTTTTTTCGTTTTCTATTCTCATATGGCCATGCCAAAGTATTCAATGAGTTTTGTCTTTTGGTATAGGAATATCAATTAAAGTTACAAACAAACCGAGTGTTGAGTGCTCAATTACTGGGAGCCAATGGTCGTGATGATGGTCCTGGGGTGGGTTCCTTTTAACATCTTAGGATGCTACATTGTACTAATTATTTTTTGCTCATCTTATTTTCTAACATTCTTAGCAACTAAAGCTTTGAGCATTTTCTGTTCATTTTGCATACTCTTCATGGTGGTGCATTGTCTTATTCTTTGTAGTCATTTTGTGTTCATTCTTAGCATAATTCTTGAAATGCCTAGTGCTTTACTGTTTTGTGTTCTTTCAATTTGTAACCTGGTTTGTTTTAACCTATTGTAGATTACAACATGCATTAGAGAAGGAACAAATAGAATATCATTGCAAGCAGTGTTGTCGATGCTGCACCTTTTAGTCTTATCACCATTGAATCCATTACTGAGCAACTTCATAGTCATATTGTAGATTAGTGTTCTACCATAGTCATTGTGTTTTGAAGCCTTAATTTGCATGGAGGGGCATTGTTATGAGGCTCATTGAAGGAAGGGGATAAATGCATTATTCAATAGCCAATATCTTCATGTAAGTACAACCCCAATGGTAGCCTTGCCTAATGCATACCTATTGTAAAGAAAAACACAGTCACAATGTTCCTCAGGCTCATCATGCAAGTGGGATCACAGAAATAAGTTGCAGTGATTGTTGTAGTAATGTAAGGGGTAGTAGATTTGTTTGATGAAAGTGCTTTAGAGTTTTATAATTCTGAGTTTCATAGCTTTGTTTCATAGAAGCATAACTGAGCAAGTCAAAGGTTACAGTGTTATTCTTCAAAAGAGGGCAGTGATGAGTGAAAGGAGTTATAGTCATTATGATGCCTTTAGTGTGTGCAAATGTTAACTCCAAGGTGCAAATGCATGGTTTCCATTATCTCTGAGATACCAAGAAAATGAAGGCACAAAGGTGAATTTCTAACAGTGGCAAGATTTCTCAGATTTGAAACACTACTCAAGGGTCCTAATTTTTGGGGAATTTTGCATTGATTTTGGCAAGGGCGGAATTTGAAAATGAAATTAGAAACACATCAGTTGTTTGCAACAACAGAGGAAAGTGTCCAGATTAGCAAGTCAGTTATTTCCTTTAGTTTGAAAGCTAATTTCAAGGTGTTTACAGCAGTTTATCAGAATTAGCAGCCCTTTCTTCAATGAAAGTTTCTAATTTGAGGATTTATCTTTATAAAGGCTTCTCTTAGGACTTTTATTTTTTAGTTCTTTCTTCTTTTTGCTCAGCAAAAAGCTTGTCTTGTAACTCTTTTCAAAGAAAATCATTGTAACAACAAAACTCCTTTCAAAATCAATAAAATGGTTGCAGGGTTCCTTCTTAGTTCTCTTGTTTCATTTTTGCAAGGAGTGATTTGATGTAGAAATTGTGATTTCATTTATGAATCCTTTGTTATGTCTCATTCAAGCAATCTTGGAGTAGGATTCTCATGTTAAATGTAGGTCATATGATGTGTTGAGTTGTTTTGAGTGGATGTAGTTGTGAAAAATATGTTTTCCTTCTAGCGAATAGGAGGACGACAAGAATCTAGAAATATTGAATGTTGAAAACTACACTAAAAAATAATTTAAAATAAATTGTTTATTTTTTTAATACAATTTTTCATATTGTCTTTAGAGAGACAATAGTTGGGATAAAGACATATTGTCTCTTAAGAGATAAAAATACTTCTATTTCATTTTGTCTTTAGAGAGACAATTTGTTAAGACATTAACTTAAGACACTCGCTTAAAGACATTATTTGAGACAATAAGCAAGTTTTTCGTCTCCAAATTAAAACAATTAACTCAAAAATTGTCTTAAAGCCCCTATGTTGTAGTGGTCTTCACCATTGCCATCGCAGTTCGGATCAACAGCTAACCGTTCTGATAAAACAACTTTCTTGGCGGCTGGTGGTGAGCTGCATGGGTCTTTACCATTGCCCCCGCAGTTCGGACCGACACCTAACTGTTCTGAGAAAACAGCCTTCTTGGCGGCTGGTGGTGAGCAGCGTGGGTCTTCACCATTGCCATCGCAGTTCGGATCAACAGCTAACTGTCCTGAGAAAACGGCCTTCTTGGCGGCTGGTGATGAGCAGCGTGGGTCTTTACCATGGCCCTTGCAGCTCGGATCACGAGCTAACCGCTCCATACCTGTAAGCAGATTATTCTTTTTGGCAAGCTTTGTGGGGTTATAACGAGCTGAGACATGGACCGTAAACAAAAACAAGAGCACAACAACCAGTGTACTTATTTTCTTCCGCATCAAACTCATCATATTAAAGGCTGAGAGCTTTTGCTAAATCAAATGCAAGGGAAGATCTCTACCTTTCAACTGAATAATCGGTTGCGATATGAAGATTGAGATAGAATACGATGCAATCTAATAAGCCATAAATTTATAGAGAGAGCCATTTGAAAAACGATCCATTCAAAGCCATAGGCGTGACGGAGACGATGCAATTCAGGAAATTTGGCCACATTGATTGGTGATTTGACTGACTATAAATCAAACCCTAATTTTTAGTATTCACGTTGCTATTCAAATTAAAAAAATCTGACTTTAAATCTAAGGTGTTTCAAGGAACTTAATCAAATTGAATTTTAAATGAGAAGATTTGACTGATTGCATTCACTTTTTGATTAGTTGCAAAAGGAAATTATTTTTAACTATATTTTTTGTTTCTATTCTTTGAAAGTTGGATGCTCTTGGTTGTCTTTATGTGGAGCTATTTTATAATTGATTAATTTATGTTAATTAAATTTACATAAAAATAAAGTATAATTAATTTACATTAATAAGAATTAAGAAATGATAAATTAAAATATTTTTAAAAATTTAGTGTAAAGAGATAGGTTATTTGGTTTGAAAAATAACAATGAAAAATAATATAGATATTATGTAAAATACGTTCATTAATATTTAGAATATGGTGTGTTTTGTATTTAGAATTAAAATGGGCTTTAAAATTTCTTATAGCTCAATATAAAGTGGTTCATATATAATCTTATAGATAGCATACTTTTCAGCTTGCTTCATTGTGACCTTTGATATCTTAGTGTGCATATGGATGACAATATTTAAAAATATATTGAGGAATGTTGCTAGATTTCTATGGTCAAGGTTTCCTTGGTCAATCCCCTTGATGCACTAGCTTTGTAGCCTTAGGTGACTATTCACATACAATAATCTCAAGCATATTGATGGCCTATATGTAAATTTAATGTGATAAGTTCCTTTTAAGCTCTAAATTAAAATTTTCTTAAAATAATTTTCTCCTTATTTGACAATTTGAGTTACACATTAAATTTTTTTAAATACCTAAATGTAACAAGAAGTCACGCATATGTGTACAAGTCTTCTTATAATGGCTAGTGAAAAGGGATGAGAAACTTGAAATTTGAGATGTAAAATTTTCACTTTGGGGTCCATTGAGCCCCTCGAGATGAAATTGAGCATCACATATTGACATTGAATATAAAAAAATATAAATCAAATGATCAAAGAATAGGTGCATGGAAGTTCAAGTTAGTAATTAAGGTGAATTTATAGATAGAAAATTGAATTGGGCTAGGATAAGGTCAAGTGTACGGGAATACATATAACTAAGAGTAAATTGAGAAGGATGAGGATTTAAAAGTGAGCAAAAATCAGATAAAGAATGTACCACTTCATTATATGTGATTGGAATAAGTCACTCCATTGAAATCACCTTGAACTAAATGGGAACTAGCATAAGTATAAATTTCATCATTAAATTTTATACACACTTTGAATTAAGGGTGAATCTAGCATGAACATATATTTCAAAGGATGTGGCCATTATCAACCAATATAAAATGTAAATATATTTAGATATCTCAAAAGAATATCTAATGCATGTATAGTAAAGAACATTCTTGATTTGCTTACATGTTCTTCTCCTTAGCATGAATGTTCCATAGAGTCTTATAAAAGAGAAAGTGATATAAAATTATTAGCTTATACATCACAAGTAAATATAGGCATAACTATAATTTAGTTCAACTATCTACTAAAAATTGGGAAGGAGAGAAAGGTAAGAAAATTTTCTTCTACAAAAGGTAATACTCGAATACACCACCTAGTGGTAGCACAATGTGATTCCCCTACTTACAAATTTGTTGTCTACATAAGTGTGGTAATGTGATATAACACATATAATACTACCTCGTAATGTGGAATGCTTTATAGTGCCACATAGATTGTACTGAAAAAAGTCTCTCAAAGCAAAGATCTAGGATTTAAATATGTGTTGTTACAAGAAACACATATAACATTGGGGAAAAAAAGTATTTCTTTTTCTACAACTAGTTCTTGAATCTATAACTAGTTATAGATAATTGTACGAGAACCCAACTACTTAAATGTAATTCATGTAGTTCCATCCAAAAGCTTGAAACTAACTAAAATGTTATGGCTAGTTCAACAAGAATTTGATTATATAGGATTTCACTGAACATAACTAAAATCATTTATATGGAATGCCCAACCATAAACTATTTTCACATAGAAGCTAAATGTAAAGTACACATTACCCAAGAAATTAGAAATGTCAACTTTTACTCAATACAAGAGTTGACCACTAAATTGCAACAAATAAACATCAAAAAAACAATCAAACCATACACAATCATCTCATTCAAACCCATTAAAAAAAAAGAAAAAAAGAAAAAATCAATAGACAACAATAACAACCTCATTGTCATCGACTACATTCTACTTCCACATGAAGTGAACCCATTGATCCAACTCCAGCTTCATTGACTAGAAGTATTTGGTTGAATCAATCTTGATTTATTTAGTCATCTACCTATTTTTTTTTATGTTGATTGATTTAGTAAAATAAGTTCCCTAGCAATCTAATGATAGCTCTCCAAAGATATTTGTAAATATCATTAATCTAGATGAAAAAAAAGAAATTAAAAAAAAGAAAGAAAAGAATGTAGTCTGTTAGATCATTTTTGCAGGTATAAAACACTTCTACAATTGTATATCTAACCTTGATCTGTACACTAAACCCACAATGGTATAGATTAAGTTTTCAAACCTGTAAAACAACATACAAACAAAAATCATAATTTTGCAATTTAAAAGCATCAAAAAGTTAATGCATCAACAGAATCGTTCTTCTCCTCCGAACATAAAACTGTATAAGTTCATTTCTCACATTTTATTTTACTATATACCTTTACATAATCTTGATATTTATTCTCACAACTGTATACTTTGTATGCATTATTATATTCAACAATATCCTCTTCTTCAAGATCCTCAATTGAAATAATTGTTCTTTTATATTTGAAAATATTACATAAATAAATTTCAACACACCGGGAATTAGATGATCAACCAGCTTTCCTTTCAACATGGAATTACAGTGATTCTAAGAATAAAGCCATGCCAACAGTTGTCTGTAGTTTTATTCTCTATTAATGCTCAAAACAAAGAAGGGTGCAATTAAACAATTTTGTAGAAGGCAAGAAAGGAATTGTAAAAATGAAGACATTTTAATTGTTTTGCGTGCCCTTAGCTGAGACTACCGATCAGAAAAGAAATGCAAATACGGGTTTCAGTGGCTCTCCCTTCGCTGAGACTCGGAAGCAGGCCTTTCCACATTATGAGCGAGCCGTCCATATGCCCAGTTCTGTCCTGAGAATACATCCTTCTGTGATGGACAACGTGGGTCTGGAGCATTGCCCTTGCAGCTCGCACTGTCATCTAACTGTTCTGACAAAGCAGCATTCTTGGGGGGTGGTGGTGAGCACTGTGGGTCTGAGCCATTGCCCTTGCAGTTTGGAACAACAGCTAACTGTTCTGAAAAAACAGCCTTCTTGGCGGCTGGTGGTGAGCAGCGTGGATCGGTACCACTGCCGCTGCAGCTTGGATTACCATCTAACTGCTCCATACCTGTAACCAGATTATTGTGTTGTGCATCATGTGGGAGGTTATATCGAGCGGAGACACAGACCGTAAACAGAAACAAGAGCACCACAAGCAGTGTGCTTATTTTCACGAGCATCAAACTCCCCATATTAAAGGCTGAGAGCTTTTGCTAAATCAAATGCAGGGGAAAATCTTTAGCTTTCGACTGAATAATCGATTGGTAGATGAAGATTGAGATAGAATACAATACAATGTAACTGGTCATATATAGAGGAAGCGTTAAATTTTGAAAACAATACTAGTAAATAGATAATTGAAAAACGACGCAACAAAGTCATCGCGTGACGGAGACGGTGAAAATAAGGAGATTTCGCCCAAAATAATCGTTGATTTGACTAACTACAACTAGAACCCTCATTTCAGTATTCACGTTGTTATTCAAATTCAAAATTTTTGACTTTAAAGTTAAGGTGTTTCAAGGAACTTAGTCAAATTAATTTTTAAATGAGAAGATTCGACTAATTACATTAAATATTTCATTAGTTACAAGGTTTTCCCTAATTTTTGTATATGTTTTGTTTCTATTCATTGAATGCTCTTCGAATGTCTCTATGTGGAGCTATTTTAGACATTATAACAAGAAGGTATTGACTAATTTATACTTAAATTTTACGTAAACAATAAATTATAATTAATTTAAAATGATAAGAATTTAAAAAATATAAATTAAAATATTTTTAAAAATTAAGTGTAAGGAGATAGAGTATTTAGTTTAAAGAGCAATGATGAAAAATAATATTTAATGTAATGTAAAATCTATACAACAATATTTAGAAAATATTTAGAAAATAATGTCTTTGGTATGTTCATTATCTTAGAATTAAAAAAAAAAAAATCATTGTTTTATATAGGTCAATCCCTAGTGGCTCATATCTAACCTTGTAGATAGAAAAGTTTTTCAACCTGCTTCATTGTGGATAGGATGAGAATATTTAAAAACATCTTGAAGAAAGTTGCTAGATATCTATGGTCAAGTTGTCCTAGGTTAACCCTCTTGATACACTACCTTTATGGCCTTAGTGTCTACTTAAAGACAATACTCTCAAGCATGTAGATGACCTATACGCATATATAATTTAGTAAGTCAACTTTAAAATCTAAATTAAAAATGTTCTTAGAGTGATATTCTCCTTATCCGATCATTTGAATTAATTGCACCTTAAATTTATTTAAATACCTAGATGTAAGAAGGAGTAATGCATATGTGTACCAATTCATCTCATAATGAATAGAACTTCATAGGGATGAGAAACTTGGAATTTGGGTTCAATCTTGAACTCTTTAATATCAAACATGAACATCACATAACACACCTACAATAGAGAAATGTAAATAAGATAATTGAGAATATGGGCATGGGATTTTAGGCTCTTAATTGAGGTGAATGTATGAAAATGGATGTGAATAGGACTAGAATAAGGTCAAACATATGTTATTATGTGTAAGAGTAAATGGAGAGGGTTGAGGATTAGGAAGCGATCCAAACTACGCACAAGAACATTTCAATTTCTTATATGCATTTTTCATAAGTCACTCCATCAAAATGGCCCTAAACTAAATGGGAAATAGCATGAATACACAAATTCAACAATTAATTTTTGCATAAACTTTGAGTTGAATGTGAATCTATGATGAATATATATTTCAAAGGACATGGTCATTATCAACTAGTACAAGAATTAATATATTTAGATATTTCAAAACAATATCTAGTCCCTAAGGTAAAGTAATGGACCATTCTTGAATTATTCATGCATTCTTCTCCTTGGCATGGGTGTTTCATAGAGGCCTATAAAATATAAAAAGGATATAAAATAACTATCTTTTATGACACAAGTGAAAATAGGCATGACTATAAGTCAATTCAGCTATTTACTTAAAATTGGGAAGGAGAGAAAGGTTCAAATTTTTTCTTGTATAAAAGGTAATACTCTAGCACACCATCAAGTGGTAAGACAATGTGGCTCCACTACTGATCAATGGTATCTACACAAGTTTGGTAATGTTATATAACACATCCAATGATACCATGTAATTTATAATATTTGATAGCGCCGCATAGTTTGTAGTGACACAATTCTCTCCAAGCTAAGCTCTTGAAATTATAGATAAGTTATGTTGGTAAAAGAAACACATACTGCAGCCTTAGTGAAAATTAATTATTTATTTTTAATAGGAAGTTCTTCAATCTATAACTAGATTTAAATAATTATACCACTCAAACATTTACTAGAAGCTCTCATTTAACTATAATATTATAGCTTAATGGCTAACACACACATATACATAATAAATAGGTCTACCATGGGATACATGTGCAACTACTCATGCACACAAAAGGAGACAATATTATAGGAAAATAAAATAGTGTAGGAGATTATATCTAAAAAACTCATTGATCAACACAATATAAACCGATAGATTTAGAATGAATTAGTCTTCTTTTTAAATAGAAGATATATATATATTAGAATTACAAAAAAAAAAATTGTATAAATCAAGTCCCTATTTCCTCTTTGAGTCTCTACCCTCTCTATAATCCTACACCTAGGACAAACCTCCATTATTCTTCCTTTCTTTCATATGGGTTCAACTTCTCCTTTCCACTTTTACTAAGAGATTAAAAAATGACCCTTTGATATTTGTAGTCACCTTTAAATTCACAATCACTAATATTTGTTTACTTTTTCCTACTTTATTCTTTCTATTTTCTACTTTTCTTTTGTTAAATCTTAACATGGGTGTTTATTACTTGCTTGCATAACCACCAAAAATCTATCATAAATTTAAATCTTGTTAAATTGAAACCTATCCCATGCAAATCTCTTGCTTTCTCTTTTTTATTAGAATTTCTACACGTAAATATGACCAAAAGTAGATGAAATAGCTCTAAAATTGAATGAGGTCAATATTTTTTTAAAATTTAAAATAATAATAATAAGAGAGTAGCAAGTATTGTAGGGTATAAAATGCAATTCCCCTATATCAAACTACTTAGGTAAGAAGATAATTAGCCCTTGCTTGCTACTAATATTGAATGTTGTTGTAAGTTGAACCCATGGAACTCAATCTCTATTGGAGTTAACCAACTATTGTCTTCCGTTTATCTATTCTTTTATTTTACCAAATATTATTTGTAATCTCTTTATCAAGTCTACCAAACCACTTTGGATTCTAATATAGCCTCAATGTCCTCTCATTATTTCTCAAGTAATTATGTCATATATATGTGTTATGGTTTTTCCTCTTTCTCTTGCTACTTTGTTGTCTTCCCATTATAATGTACGTATAGATAATTAAAAAATGTTGAGATGTCTATGCCCTTTGATACCTCTATCTCATATAATTTTATAAAAACTTTTACTCAATATTTTATAGTGTCCTACTTTCTTCCACTCGAGCTTGCTATAAGTGTGACATGGAAAACATTCTCATCAAAGATGAGAAATCATGATGTCTCCTACATAAAATTATTTTCTCTCCTCCTTCAATCCACTTGATGTTAATACCAATGGTTTCTTCAAGTTAGTCTTTCCTGCATTTTCTATCTCATATAATTTTATAAAAACTTTTATTCAATATTTTATAGGGTCCTACTTTATTCCACTTGAGCTTGCTACAAGTGTGACATGGAAAACATTCTCATCAAAGATGATAATTCATGATGTCTCCTACATAAAATTATTTTCTCTCCTCCTTGAATCCACTTGATGTTAATACCAATGGTTTCTTCAAGTTAGTCTTTCCTCCATTTTCTAATTGAAATATTTTATATGCTTGGAAAATTCCTCATTTTCAACCCTTTTTCGCTTGACCTTTAGCATTTGTAAGTTCTATTGATTTTAAAGTTCCTCTAGAGTTGTGTTCATAAGAAATTTAATATAATATTACATATAACTATTTTGAAAAATTCATTATATGAAAATTTAAATTAAATTACTTTTCAAATCACATTACTTAGACTTATCTCCAACCAAGCACCTTAATGATTTCACAATCTATAGTGAATAGGCTCAAATTATCCACCTATTGTAGGATAATATGCAAAACTAAATTTTAGATATGTACATAATTTCTTTCTAATATTTCACTAAAAGTATCCCACTAATTTGGTATCATAATTTGCAACTATATTTTGGTAAACTATCTAGCCTAATAATCTCCCTAAGTAATAAATTTATAAATTCTGAATCATTACTCCTTTTTCAAGCTATAAAATATGGTAATTTTGAGAATCTATCAATAACCAAAAAGGTTACGTCCTTATGTATTTTAATTTTTAGTATCTCGACCATAAATTTCACTCTAATGTCATCTCATGATCATTATAGTATGGGTAATGAGTGGTATAGTCATATCTTTTGACTGCCTCCTTTGGCATACTAAGAAAATATACATGTTTAAATAAATTTTATAAAATCACTATTCATCCTTGACTAAATGTAACCCTCGTTGAACTATGTTGAATTTTTATCAAATTTAAATTAGTTTTCCAATCTTCCATAATACTTTTCCTTCTATTGTATTCTCTATAATTTATTGTTTAGGTATACATATTTGTTGTCCCTTGAAGGAATTAGTCTCCTTATTGTTTAAAAATATAATCTCTAGGGTTTGAATGAAACCCTTGATTTGGTGAGGCTTGGTGTTGGTGTCATGAAGCCATGGTCTTCCCAATATGGGTGAGTGGCATCCAAAAGTGTTGAATGGATCCCTTTTCTTAGCAATGTCCACATAGTTATATTGGTACAATATAGAGCTACAACATGCATAGGCTATGTACTTCTCAAGAAGGTTAACAACTTGGAGAAAATGATTGACTTCCAATGGATTTTGGATTTTGATACTTCCATTGGTGTTGTGTGAGCATTTAGCCCACCCTAACCCATGATTAATCTACTACTTTTATGCTCTCGATTTTTTTTTTTTAAGGTCTTGGTTCTATTTTCCATCATTTCTTTTTGCATGATTTTCAGGGACAATTTGTCTAGTTTTGGCCCCTCTGCAACTTATAATATGTAATCACTGAAGGAATTCTCCTGCCCCTATGTACTTTCATTTTATATTAATATAAATAGTTCATATTTTTTCCTTTTTCCAAAAAAAATGAAACCATCTACAATCATATCATTAGAATATATTAGAAAACCTAATGGGCCACAATAACAATCGCATTTCCATCCACGATAGTATACTTCCACATTTAGCACTGACCAATCACCGGTCTAACTCTAACTCAATTGGCTAGGATTATTTGCATGAATCAATCTTGATTTATTCAATCATCTACATAATTTTTTGGGGGTTGACCTAGGAGAATAAGTTCTATAGAAATATACAAATAGATCTCCAAAGGTACTTTTAAATATCAATTATCTAGATGGGAAATGAAATAGAAGAAAATAAATAATTAAGAGTATGTAGACAATTAGATCATTTTTTGCAAGTACAAAACACTTCTACAAGTCTAAACCTAACCTTTATCTATAAATTAAACCCACCACTATGTAGATTGAATTTTTTACTTGGTAAAATAATATTAAAAAATTTATACTTTGAAATTTAGAGAATATAAAATACAATGCATCAGTAGAATTATTCTTCTCCTTTGAGCATAAAACTATAAAATTTCACTTCTTATATTTTATTTTACTAATTAAAATTTCATATTCTTGATATCTATACTTACAAGAGTCAGCTTGTATATGCATTAACTTATATGTGTTTTTATAAAAATATTTTATTTTATTTAAGATTCTCATTTGAAATAGTTCTTATATATTTAAAAATATTACATAAATCAATACATAGAATTAGATGATGAACCACCTTTACTTCCAACATGTAAGTACATTGGTTTCAAGAATATAGGCATCAAACATTTTAGTAAAAGGAAAGAATGGATTTGTATAAATGAAGAGGTTTTATTTTTGTGGGTGAGACTATAGATTAGAAAATAAAAATGAATATGGTTTTTAGTGGCTCTCCTAATGCTAAGACTCAAAAAAATTCCCTTCAACATTACAAATGATCCAACCATATGATTTTAGTTATGTTCTAAGAAAACAACTTTCTTGGAGACCTAACAATATTCATCTGCATACAAAACTTTTATTATTTACATAGGAGCTTGTGGGCATTTTCACAAGCTTAAATGTTTCCTATATCTTTCAAGTAATATCCAATTATTAGATTTAAAGCTTTCTCATCCCCATTGTCATCAAAAGTAGGTTCTAATTATTCTAGAGGAGTGTACAAAGAAAATTGGGATCTTTGATATACAATCCATCATTACAAACACCAAAAATATTATGTGAATCCTTTTATCTTACATGTTCTTTATTTTTATTTTTTCATTTTCATTTAGTAATTAAAAATTTCAAATTTCTCAAAGAAATAAATTTGTGCATTATCATTTCTTGGTTTTCTAAGAACAATAACTTTGCACATTGTCATTTCTTTGTTTGAATAGGAATCTTCATTTTTTAAAAGATTATATTGATTTATTTTAGATAGATTATATTTTCTTAATTTTACTACAAAGTCCCTTGATCACAATGCAAGACTATTTAAATTGAAGCTTATTATGATTATTTTTATTCAAAAAATTTAAAAAAGAAGCCCAAATCCTAATACTCTCAACAGAAAAAACAAATAAACTATCAATATTACATCAAATTATTTAGTTTATTTTAAAAATTGTAAATCAGGTAGCTTATTTTTTTTTAAAAGATGAAATTGTATATTCTTTCATGCATCCATCTGCATAAGTACATAAAACAAATGTAAAAAGAAGTAGAAGCTCTCAATATTAGCATGAGACACTCAAAAAACTTGAAAAGAAATTTCTTTGTTCTTTTTGCAATCTTTCTTCCTCTTGAAATGGCTCACACTTGATGTGTCCTAGAGTCAAAGAAGATTGGATAGAAGAATATCATATGCAAATTTATGAAAGGTCTTCTTATTCAAGTAATTCCAACCAAAGAAGAAGTCGCACACTAACCAAAATGTTTTACTTTTAAATAAAGGTGGCATTGCCATGAAACTTATATTATATTAAAAAGAATTACATTAAATCTGAAGGGTAGTAGAGGAAATTAAAAATTCTACAAATCCCCAGTGAGCTAGATGAATGAAAAAAAGAACAGTTTATTTTACCAGCAAGGGAATTACAATATAATCCGCATTTTTGAATATGATCATCAAAACCAAAAAACCAACTACATAGAACTCAACCCTAGAAATAAAGGATTGTTCAAGGCACCACCAAAAGCCAACACTGATGCCAAGAGGAAACTAAGTAAAGGAGCCAAAATGATTCAGGAGGGTCCAATAGGGCATGAAGAAGCCATAAGAGCACCATGTGCTTCCCTTCAAAAAACCTGCAAGAATGTACCACAGAGCAAAATTTCTTCCCAACACCTAGAATGTCAAAATGGAAGAGCATCAAAGTAGAATCAATTTGTGTAAACAAGTCCAAAATTTCAAAATGAGTTGATGAGGAAGAAAAATCCTCAGGTTGTGCTTCCTTCAAATGAAGGTATATCTTATTGTAGAGGGAAAAAAGGTTCTACATGAGGTTGGATTATGGCATGTTGAATAAGTAGGCGAATTGCCTTAAATAGCATATAGATTGAATCAATGGCTTAATTGCCATATTGTTGGGCAAGAAGACTAAGGTAGAATTTAAATGCACTATTAAAATTATTTAATAAACCATAGGCCATTGCTAAAAGTAGTTTAGAAAGCTGATAATCAGTGAGGAGATGTTGCCTACTTATGATTCCCCCAACTAAACATGAACCCTGTAAAATATAATACCTCTCCAATGCATGTTGGAGAGAAGAAATTGGACACACATGGGGCAAGAGGTATGTGCCCGCAATAAATTTAACCATCTCAATATCACCCAATATATCCATTAAGTTTGAAATGAATTAAGAAGCAAGCTTGTAGGGTAAAAGCATTGTATGCATGTCTAACTAGGTAAAACCCAAAACAATTTGTATAGCATCAAATACCTATTTGAATTCAAAGGAGAATTCCTATTCCAACCTATCCTTTGTGCAAGAATATTTCATTCTAATCTCATGAATACGAGGTGGAACCATGACCTGAAAAAGGTTGTCCATTTGCAAACCTAGATCTAGTGAAGCCAAGAGATACTAAAGAGTTGGCAGAGAACAATACAAGGAAACTGAAATGAACAATGATGACCACCATAAACCCCATTGAGAAATAAAAATATGGTCAAATTCAATAACCATTAATGAGCCAAAATATCTGAGTACCATGAAAAATGCTACACTACCAAGTGTTTTTTCTTGGGAAAGAAGGAGAAAAATGGGAGGTGCCAAGTTGGGACAAACATCCGCTAAATATTCATAAGACTTCCTCCAAAACAAACGGGAAAGGCTAGTAGAGTATAATCTTAATGACCAACGGCGAGGTGCATTAAAATGCAACTTTGTGGTAGAAATCAATTTGGATTTCTTTCCCCCCGCCGTGCTTGACTTTCTTGCTGTCCAGTAAGTACTTTCTGGCAGCAATTTATTATTGGTAGGTAAGTTCAAATTTTGAGCGCCAGTTTTTGTGTATTGGCTGAAAAGCCAAAAGTAAGAATTGAATGATTGATTATTCTGTGCAAGAGACAGATAGTAGTTTTCTGAGACAGAACAGAAGGGAATGTTCAGCAGAACATACTGAACAGTGAAGTTTAGGAGCAAAGGAATGTTCAGGAGCAACTGAACAGAGAAGTTTAGAACATCTGCCGCTTGTGAGGAAGAAAGTCCGATGAGCCTTAGCAGGTAATGTGACGATCCCACATGGGCGGCCGGTATGAGGCGTCGATGTCTTTGGAAAACACCACCGGTTCCCGATGAGTATAGTTATGCACGAGCTTTTGCTCCTAAAGATTCTCTCTGAAAACAATTTTATAATTTGTAATCTTTTTGAGTAAATAGATAATATTACCACATCTTTTTATCTCATACATTTAAGAGCACTTCCCAGCTATCTTTATTTTCATTCTTGCATAAAGACTTTTAACAGCAGTACTCGAGCCCTTAGGTTTCTTGAAGTCAGTTTTTAAAACCTTAGATTTGTCCTAGGCATACGAAACAAAATCTTTGTTTAAAGGTAGTTTTAGTTTTCCCCATTTTAGCAAAATGGCTGGAGGAGACAATAGGAGTTGGCAACAGCCACCTATTTTTGATGGTAGAAATTATGATGTTTGGGCAAAGAAAATGAAAACCATTTTTATTGCAAATAATTTATGGGAACTTGTTGTAAATGGGTTCACAGATGTTGACCCGACTGCATTTACAGCTTTGAGCAATGCTCAAAAGAACCAGCTGAAGGAGACACGGAAGAATGATGCAAAAGCCCTCAGTCTGATTGAGGCAGCCTTGACAAAGGCTATTTTTCCTCGAATAGCAGTAGCTAGCTATGCAAAAGAAGCGTGGGAAACACTTCAAACCACTTGTAAAGGATCTGAGAAAGTTAGATCAGTCAAACTCCAGCTGCAACGGAGAGAGTTTGAGACCATGCAGATGAAGGACAGCGAGTCCATTATAGATTTTCACACAAGGGCAGCCACTTTGATTAACCAGCTGAGGATAAGTGGTGAAACCTTGGAAGAACAGAAGATTGTGGAGAAGATATTGAGAAGCCTTCCCACAAAGTTTGATCCGGTGGTGATTGCCATTGAAGAGGCAAAAGATCTCACAACTTTGTCAGTTGATGAGCTAATGGGCTCTTTGCAAACCCATGAACAGCGCCTAAATAGGTCTGCAACCTCCTCCCAAGAGCAAGCTTTCAATGCTCAGTCGAATGCAAGAGGAAGGGGGAGAGGTAGAAAAGGTTCCAGACGTGGTAGAGGAAACTCTAGACGTGGAAATGATGGTGATGAAAGCTCAGCCCGAGCAAGCAGTCATGAGGGGGCAACCAGCTCTCAAGGAAGAAAAAAGAACAGTAGTTCTTATCAGAAAAAAGATAAAAGAAATGTGCAGTGCTACAACTGTCAAAGGTATGGTCACTATGCAAGTGATTGCAGACAAAAACGTGACCAAGGGAGTCAGAATGCACATGTTGCTGACTCAAATGTGGCTGGAAATGAAAGACAGTCACAAGTCTTCATTGCTTGTAACCTTGCAGAACAGAGCAGCGCTGAAGTTTGGTACTTGGACAGTGGCTGCAGCAACCACATGAGTGGTAACAAAGACTTGTTTGCCTCCATTGATAGCAGCGTGAAGTCTGAAATAAAAATGGGCAACAATGAGATGGTTCCAGTCATGGGCAAAGGCATTGTATGCCTACAAACCAAGCATGGTCATGAAAGACAAATATATGATGTCTTCTATGCCCCAGGTTTGAAACATAACCTCTTGAGCATTAGACAGATGGTCCAAAATGGGTATAGAGTGCTGATGGAGAAAGGGGAATGCATCATCTATGATAAAGATGGAAGCAAAAGAGTTATGGCAGCGGTTCAAATGACACAAAACTGAATGTTTCCTCTCAAGATGCAAATCTCAGCACAGTCAAAAGGCCTACAGCAATCAGCCTTCAAAGCAGCCATTCAAGATATCTCCAAGCTATGGCACCTCAGGTATGGACACTTAGGTTACTCTGGTTTGAGTCTTTTGTCCAAAAAAAATATGATAGATGGTTTGCCAAAAATTGTAGAGCCTAATATTAGATGTGAAGCTTGCATTTTGGGCAAGCAACATAGGCAGTCTTTTAATTCAGGCAACTCTACAAGGGCTAGAGCACCATTGGAGTTGGTGCATACTGACTTGGTAGGCCCTATGCAAAATCTGTCTTTTGGCAAAAGCAGATTTTTTATGACCTTTATAGATGATTACAGCTGTAGGACATGGGTCTATTTTTTGCAGCATAAGTCTGAAGCATTTGATAAGTTTTTGTTATTTAAGGCCCAGGCTGAAAAGGAGAGTGGACACTTTATTAAGGTCCTAAGGTCAGATCGTGGAGGGGAGTATACCTCCAATCAATTTGTAAATTTCTGCAGGAAAAATGGCATCAAGAAGGAGCTCACAGCCAGTTATACTCCGCAGCAAAATGGAGTGGCTGAAAGAAAAAATAGGACCATTGTGGAGATGGCAAGGAGCATGATGAAAGCAAAGGGACTCCCTATTGAATATTGGGGAGAGGCTGTAGCAACAGCTGTTTATCTGATAAATAGGAGTCCAACAAAGGCAGTCCGTGATAAAATCCCTCAAGAGGCATGGACAAAACAAAAATGGTCAGTTGAGCATTTGAAAGTGTTTGGGTGTGTAGCCTATGCACACGTGCCTAAAGAAAATAGGCAGAAATTGGATGACAAGGGTGAAAAGTGTATTTTCACGGGCTACTCTACAGAGTCCAAAGCCTATCGGCTATATAATCCGGTCACCAAGAAGATAATCATCAGTAGGGACGTGGAGTTCCTAGAAAGTGAGTCGTGGGATGGAAAAGTTGACAGCAATACTGATATTTCTGTCTCCATACCCCTTAAGGATGAAGAAGCTGCAGAGCGCAGATGCGCCGGAAACCTACAAGAAGCTGACAGTTCAGAAAATAGCAGCAGTAGCTCCGGAAATTCTCAGCAGAGAAGATGCTCTGGAAACTTTCAACAGGAAAGATGCTCCGGAAACTTCCAGCAAGGAAGATGCGCCGGAAACTTTCAACAGGAAAGTTGCTCCGGAAACCTACAGCAGCAGACTTCTTCATCAGGCCAGCAGCCAAGTAGCTCCGGAAATTCAGACCCCACTCTCGCCTCCCTAGTGCCAAGAAAGACTAAGAGTCTAAGGGAGATCTACCAAGGTGAAAGGTATGATGAAGCTTTTAATGAGAGTGTAAATTTCGCATTATTTTCTCATAGTGATCCTATTTATTTTGAGGAGGCTGTAAAAGAACAGAAATGGTGTGAAGCCATGGATGAGGAGATAGATGCAATAGAAAGAAACAAGACATGGGAGCTCACTGATTTACCCAAAGGGAAATCAGTTATTGGTGTCAAATGGGTCTACAAGACCAAATGTAATGCCGAAGGAAGAATAGAAAGGCATAAGGCAAGATTAGTTGTCAAGGGGTACAAACAGCAGTTTGGGAGAGATTATGATGAGACTTTTTCCCCTGTTGCAAGGATGGAGACCGTGCGGGCAGTCATTGCAATTGCAGCCCAGCACATGTGGAAGGTTTATCAAATGGATGTGAAGTCCGCCTTTCTCAATGGAGTCTTAAAAGAAGAGGTATATGTGGAGCAACCCTTTGGATATGAAGTTCCAGGTAAAGAACACAAAGTATATAGGCTGAAGAAAGCTCTTTATGGGCTGAAACAAGCTCCATGGGCATGGTACAGCAGGATTGACTCATACTTGATGAGCAATGGCTTTAGCAAAAGCGATGGTGAGCCCACTCTTTACATCAAGGCAGCAAATGGTAAGGTTTTAATTGTTGTCTTGTATGTAGATGATTTAGTATTTACTGGGGATGATGATTTCCTCATTGCTGATTTTAAAAATGCCATGAAAAGAGAGTTTGAAATGACAGATTTAGGACTCTTAAGATATTTTCTAGGCATAGAGGTCCAACAATTGGATAATGGCATCTTTATTTCACAATCAAGTTATGCCAAACAAATCTTGAAAAGATTTAGGATGTTGGACAGCAAAGCAGCCCCAACCCCAACAGCTACAGGTCTGAAGTTGAGTAAAGAGGACAGCAGCAATAATGTTAACCCAACTCTCTATAAGAGCATGGTTGGAAGCCTCATGTACTTGACAGCTACAAGACCAGATTTAATGTATGCGGTAAGCCTGATTTCTAGGTTCATGGAGCAACCTAAGGACACACACTGGCAAGCAGGTAAAAGGATTCTCAGGTATGTCAATGGCACAAAAAACTATGGCATAATGTATACCATTTCTAATGAGTTTCAGCTGGTTGGGTACACTGACAGTGATTGGGCAGGAAATGTGGATGATAGAAAGAGCACATCCGGATATGTTTTTCACTTGGGTTCAGGAGCAGTTTCATGGGCTTCCAAGAAACAACCGATTGTTGCTTTATCCACAGCAGAAGCAGAATACATAGCAGCGAATGCAGCAGCATGCCAAGCTGTGTGGCTAAGAAGGATCTTAGCAGATTTGAGAGAAGAACAAGAGGATGGAACAGTAATTTTCTGTGACAATGTTTCATCAATTGCCTTGACCAAAAATCCTGTGTTTCATGGAAGAAGCAAACATATTGAAATCAGGTATCATTTTATTAGAGAATTGGTTGAGAATAATGAAATTAAAATGGAATTTTGCAGGTCAGAGCAGCAGCTCTCAGATATTTTTACAAAGGCTTTGTCAAAAGAACCTTTTGAGCGCCTAAGATATAGGCTAGGTGTGCAGGAATGCTCCAGAACTTCAATTCTGGAAAACACAGAGAAGCGCAGGTGCGCCGGAACTTCAGCAGACAGTTCCAGAATGCAGATCAAAGGAAAACAGGTTTGCGCCGGTGCTCCGGAACTTTTGTGGCGATGCGCCGGAAGTTTCGCAGAGTATTGAAGAGCAGAAACTTTTGCGCCGGAAACTTTGCTCCGGAAGCATTGCGCCGGAAGTTTCCAAATAATGATGAAGAGCAGAAAGAATCAAGATTAAGGGGGAGTGTTGGAAATTATAATCTTGAGCAACCAACGGCAGGTGCATTAAATGCACTGTCAGTAGAAATCAATTTGGATTTCTTTCCCCCCTGCCGTGCTTGACTTTCTTGCTGTCCAGTAAGTACTTTCTGGCAGCAATTTATTATTGGTAGGTAAGTTCAAATTTTGAGCGCCAGTTTTTGTGTATTGGCTGAAAAGCCAAAAGTAAGAGTTGAATGATTATTCTGTGCAAGAGACAGACAGTAGTTTCCTGGGAGAGACAGAACAGAAAGAAAAAGTTCAGCAGAACACAGAACAGAAGGAATGTTCAGGAGCAACTGAACAGTGAAGTTTAGGAGCATCTGCCGCAGCAGAAGAGAGTCAGTGAGTCTTGCGCCCGTGCGCCGGAAGTGATCCCACACGGAGCAGCAGCGCAGAAGCGCCAGTGCGCTGGAAAACGCACAGTTTCTGTAGTATAGTTGTACAGAGCTTTTGCTCTGAATACTTTATATGTAAACAGTTTATGACTGCAATATTTTTTTTGAGCAAATAGAATATTGAAAATGTTGCAAATATTTCTGTCTCCACTTTTGTCTGTCTCCTTCTATTGAAACACTTCCGCTGTGCATGTTTTTCATTCTTTGCCTGGCATAGGAGTATTGAGTTATTTTCCTGTCAATTTTGAGCTTTCCTTTTCATTTGCGTTTATGTGTAAACTCCAAAGCAATTCCCAATAAATCCATCTGTGCATATCCTACAATCATCGAAGTCCAAGAAACCACCTTTGGTTGTGCTAAATTTAAAAGAAAATCACCAGCTTCTTCCATTCTTTCGTTCTGCATACAACCAGAAATCATAGCATTCCACAAAACCACATTTCCTTCAGGCTTTAGACGCTGGTAAGGATATGGAATTTGGCTTTACACCTCTAAATTGCTTTTCTTGAAAGTTTCGAAGCCTTTTCTCCAAATCTGTTTTGTGCATATTCTACAACCACAACATTTCATGAGATCACATTTCTCAGAGGCGTGCTTCAGACAGAACACGTGGACTGTCTATGCTTCCCTCATTCTGCATTCACGTCTCCCAGTGCATTCACAAGGTCCTTCAGCAGTAGTCTCCATCATGGTTGTCGCTCCTCCAGCTCTCCCTCGCTGGAAATAACCTTTCGCTTCTCCATTTTGGCATATTCGCAGCTTGAAAATAAGGCTTTGACGGAGGTTGTAGAGTATGTTTATTAAGAAAAAAAAAATTACGGCCAAGATTCTAATGATGCGCACATTTAGGTTTCAACATTACGGCATCCTTTATCCTATAGCTGCACTGGTGTTGGGAAGGGGCGTGGAATTTGGCTTTACACTTGCTAAATTGCATTTTCTTGAAAGTGTCTTAAGCCTTTTCAACCCACCCATGTTGTGCATATTCTGCAATCACTGCATTCCATGAGTAACCTATCACAGCTGCAGAATATGCACTTTGGAGGGTGTATAAATTTTACATCATGTCCCTAATACCATTTGCAACCTGTCACAATAGCAACACTTGAACATAGAAGACTGTAGAGGTGTAAATAACTCTCCTGATTTTGTTGGCAACCTGTCACATCTGTAGTACTTGAAAATAGAATGTTGTAGAGGTTTAAATAATCTCTCTGATTCCATTGCCAGCTTGTCTCAGCCGTGGCATTTGAACATAATAGGAAGTTTCAAGGTTTAAATAACCTGTTTGATTCTTCTGACAATCTATCGTAGTTGCAACATCTTGATCTTCTATGCCTTGATCGATGTCCATACCCTGCTCAAAATCTTCCAATTTGGCAGGCAGAGGGGATGTTGGCAAGAGTTGTGGAGCCTGACTTCATGCCTGCCAATTACACCTGCGGGATATCATTTGTGTTAAACCATACTAAGCAAACTATAACTTTGTTTCATTTTCATATAAACCTAAATTGTGAGCTCTCTCGAAATAGGAAGAATGTGATGATTTTAGTCAACCGAAATGCCTAGCCCTGTAATACAGTCGCTTGACCATTTTTACCATGTACTTATTAAGAGTAGAAAACTCCACTTTGGTATTACTTTTCTTCAATTATTATATTTTGACACTCCTTTAAAAGAAAAATATATAATCCGCTTATAGAATTTAACATCGTGAGTGCATTAAGTTAGGTTACTAATTTAGCATAGTATGTTGATTTAATGATCAATTGCTAATATAACTTTTAGGATGAGTAAGGAAATCATAATAATTGAAACTTTAGGAATTCTATAGAGTATTATCAAATAGTATATTTTACTATTGGTTAAGAATGACATCAATTCTATATTCTTCTATACTATCAAGACTCTAATTTAATTGTGATAAGTTCAATACTATATTCCTTGGTGATTAGTTGATTTGGAAAATTTAAATAGAGGAATTGGGAAGAATGAACTAGTTTATCTTATAATAGCCAATGCTTGTTGAATAGTTACTTCAAGTTATAGTGGAGATTAATCCCAGTAGGTAAACTAGCGGATTATTGAAAGAGTGTGTTACTAAATTTAATTTAGAGATTTAAAATTTGTAATTGTTAATTGGAGGGGTATTACTATAAAGAACATTGGATTTGGTTGTTCAAGGTATTATTCTATTTAAGTAACCAATTCATTATGTTAATATAGGTGGCTATGGAAATTAAATTTGTAGGGGAAGAAACAAAAATTCTATTGTAGACTATGCATGGCTTTGATTTAAATTATGCTATTTGACTATGTTCTTTTAGAAAATAAAATACAATAAAATATAAATTAAAATAATCACAAAATCATTTGTAAGTCAAATCTAAACCCTCATGGAATTATGTGAATATGCATACATGTATTGTAATGTAAAGATATTTAGTAAAAGATTACATAAGATAAATTAGAAAGGGAGAGAATGTATATCATTAATGAATTTTCCTATAATTAAATCTAATGCTAGAATCAATGACCTAAATTGCATGTTCTTATATTGATGAAACACTTTATTGTAAGGGGGTTGGTTTAGGGTTAAAATTATAATCAAGTTAAAAATACAAATTTTCCTTTCTTGGAATATCATTATTGTATTATAATAAGTTGTAATTTTAATAGGGTTCCATTTTACCTTGTTAGTGAATTTAGGAACCAAATAAGTAAATATTGATGATTAAAATATTTAATTAAGTTGAGTGAATTAAAGGTTATAGAATAAAATATTAAATTTATAAGTAATCTTTAATTATATTATTATGAAGGAAAGGTATTTCGTAGATTAAAATTAAAGAGTTATATTTTTAGAAAAATATGAGTAAATATAGTCCTTTTATAATATTAAATATTTAAGTAATTATCTTTTAAGAGAATTAGTTAATTAAGTTAATTTTAAAAGAAAATATAGAATATATGTTTATATGATGTTGAATGGGAATTTGGAAATCTCGTTATTCACTGAATTTTGTACATCTAATAGTGTTACTTTCTATAGAGTATGTTTATTTATTATGTGTGGCGTTATGTAAATATAGTATTGTATCGTGAAGATTAGTATTCTTCAAATAATCTAATTCAAGATAGATATATTCATATAGTGGATTTATTTATTGGAAAGTAGTTTTAGGGTTAAGGATTTAAGAGATAATGCTTTTATAAAAGACTAGGAAGTTACTTAATAAAATAACTCTTTTATTCAAGTGAGTAATTGGAAAATAATACGTAAAAGAAATTTATATAAAAATAATTATATGCATGCGTTTGTGCATTATTAATATTTATGTGATTGCTCAATATTTACAAGTTAATGATGTAAATAGGGTAAGGGCAATTGATTTAATTATACCTAGGGCATGATCAAACAAAATGTATTCTATTATAATGATTTTCTAATCATAGTATAAGGTTATGTTGGTCTAGCTTAATGGGTTGACTATCTATATATGTATATGAAGATGTAGGTTGTATTAGGGTTAGAGAGTTAAGAGAATGTTCTTGAAGAGATTAAAGCTATTGTATTAGATAACGATTGGATAGTTTATGGTAAATGGTAATATGGGAAATATGTGAAAATAATGTTGTAATAAAAGGAGTATTTTCCCTTATGGTTAATGAGCTTGTTGAATATGTTAGTTACATAGTTTTCTTCTAATATCTTATGGGTCGTGAATGTACTCACGCTCATGTTTCATTGATTGTTGGTGCCTTGTTATTTGATTGTAATACTTGAATAAGTGCTCTCATTATATAGGGAGTTGATTATCAAAAGTGTGAATATTTTGGTTGGTTGTTCGTGCTGAATTATAGGATTGGTTTTCAAGTTGAGATGTGCCCGGTTGACTTTTATCATTGTCCTTTGATTCTACACTAGTTGTCTCTTTGTAGATTTTATATAGATATTCTGGAGTTCCATGATGTGAGTCTTTCTTTTGTGTTAATTCTGATTGAGGAGACTTTATGTAATGATTTTCTTGTAGTCATATTTTGAGAAGATTGGGAACTTGAAATGTTAAATTACCTTCAATGGGAGTTTGTGGATTTTCAGTATTTTAGGCTTCTAAAGGAAATGGAGAAACTTGAATTATATTGATTTTCCATGATTGGACCTTTGTGATTCATTGATCCTATTTCTGATTTTGAGTTCTTATGGGTGGTACCTCCTTTATTCTTGTGGGTTTGGGGTGTTATGTGCACCTTGGTTTTTATGTGAGATGAGGTACACCCCTTGCATGTTTTGGTTTGGGTACCCGTAGGGAGTGGCTCTTCATGGGGGTCTGGTGCACAAAGGGGTTGTTAGGGTAACCCATGGAAGAGTTTCCTAAACAAGTGATAATGTAACTAATGAACTAGTGGATTTGGGTAGTTAAACACTAAACAAGATTAATTATGAGCCTCACCCATACTGTTAGTGCTTTCACAGGCTAAGGATGGAATGAGAAGACCTGGTTGGTAAGATCACTTCCTTGTCCTCACGAAAGGTAAGTGGTCTCGCTTGAGTCACTCTATGGAGTGGCGCCTTAAGATAGGCAACTAGGATAACCATAGATGGAGGCGATACCTTGTGATAGGTTGCCTGGATAATCCATGTAAGGCCATGCAATGACTCTCTCCTATAGTACCCATTTATTTTCCCTTGTTTGGTTGCCTCTGGGAGTGTTGTTTGAATTTTTGATGTTGTTGAGGCAATTTGTTCTTGGTGTTTGTTGTTGAAGCCTCCAAGTTCTATCTTTTAGTGTTGCACACATGCCTCATGGCAACTTGATTGATGTTAATGAAAGGTTCCCATGATCTTTATTGTTGGTTGATATTGCGATTTCTTTTGAAGGCTTTGGATCCAATTATTGTTGGAACCTCTTATGGTTATTTAGTGTTGATCTATAATATTGAATTTTGGTTTTTTTGGACTTCTCATTATTTTGTTGTGGCTATGTGATTGAAATGTTATGGGTTGCTATCTTATGTTTTCATTACTCTTGTTGTGGATTTTGGTTTTCTATTAGTTTGTTTGATTGTTTTGGTTGAGGAATGGGGATCTTTCTTGTCAACTCCTAGCACGGGGGGTGGTCGTTTGGGTCCACATGGTTGGGTGGAATGTGTTATGCACCCCATTGGGTCCCCAGTATGAGTTCGTGTCAATGCAGCTGATCAAGAACTCCACCTCAGTTCTATTACATACCATGTTCAGTTATGTAACATTCTTGTATTTGATGTATCTTTTCCTCTACACAACAAGATGCATATATCCTCCTAAAGTGATCTATAATGTACTTAAATGGATGTAATGTATTATTTTACCTTTGTAAACCTTATGTGGTAGCCGTTATCTGATGTGTTGTATTTGTGGAAATATACTCGGAACACTGTTATATTGAACTATGAATTGAAATGTAATAAAATGTTGTATGTATCTTTTTCATCTCTCTTGATCATGGATGGTGGTATGTTAGCTTATGTACTCCTAGTTCATTCATTATCATAATGGTATTAGGTTTCGTAATGTCATCCTATGTACCCCGGAGGACATAGTCGATAATGTAAATGCACAATTTCTTATCATGTAATGTATGTACATATTAATCGTATGCAATGTTTCACTTTTAAAAAAAAAATTATGTGGTGTTTGTTGTCCTTTGGGGTTTGTGCGACAGGGCGTTACATCTGGGGGCTCCCCCAGTGGGACAACAACCTCCTCAATAGCCTCTAGTAATGCAGAAATAGCCAATTCCACCAACACCACCACCAAATCCACGAGATGCTCAGATACAGCAACTGCAGTAGCAGGTGTAGGATTTGATAGGTGAGCAAGACCAGGCCCGATAGCAGGTTTTGACTGTGACTACTAAGCGAGATTAGGCTCGATAGCAAGTGGTTGCAGTGACAAGTGAGAGGGATGCAACTTTACAAAGAGTATAGGTTGTTACTGGGGAGAGGGATCAGGAGGTTATGAGACGACAACAGATAGAGGTTATAGTAGCAGCCACAAATGGTTGGACCATATCGGCTAGGTTGTACAAAGAGGTTGTCATATAGGCTACATACTATAGGAAACATTATCATAGAGATGTTCCAGCGGCTCTTCCTCAACCCAATTTTTCACAGCGAAGTGATGCACATCCCCATGTCGAGGATTAGCCTAAGCGACAGGGTGGAGAGGGTAGCAGTCACCATGGCTAGCCTTTTGATGTACATACATTTTTTCATTTTTCCCCATTCTTTATACTGATATACATTCATGGGCTCCTTTTTAATAGCCTCGTGGATATTGTACTTATCATCGATGTACATACACTGATCCATATTTTGTACCATGACATATTTTTTGATATGGATATGATACAGATGTGGATGACTCATGTTGACTTTATTTCATGTATGGATGGTGTATGGGTGTTTATATATGATCATGTATGGATTCATTTTATTTATGCCTATGTGATATAATGACATGATATGGATGGATGCAATGTTATGTTGTTTTTCATTATATTCTCATGATATGATATGGATGAATGATTATGATATGCAAATTTTATGGATGCAAATGATGTCGATGCATTTCTTTTTGTATATTTTCTATGCATTTTATGATGATGTATGCTTATGGATGTATGTATGCAAATGCTTATGATATGCAACAATTTAAGATGCTTAGAATAAAAAATCTATATTATTCATCACAACTCAAATGATAATGCAGAATGTATGATGTGATATGCAATGATTATGAGATGTGCTATGATTATGATTATGAGATGCAGGGTGGATGCATTGATGATGTTTTTGAGTGTCATGATACTAGGTTAGTGCAAAAAGAAGATAGAAGAATAAAGAATGAATAATCGTTGATGATGATGATTGCTTCAAGAGATCCAACAAGTCCATGATCCATCAAGACTTTATTAGAGATGGTGACGAGACAATGCAAAAGAATGCAATATGAAATGCAGGATGGGTGCTCACAATTCGGGATTTGGATTTTTCATCATTCCTTATTGTTTGATATAGCACATAGATACGATGCATCAAGGTATTGATAACCAGGATGGCGTTGTATCTAGTGTAAGAGACTTTGACTCAACAAATAGATAGGATGGTTCTTGTTCACATCTTGACATACAAAAACATCATTGGAATGCAAGTTAGAAGTTTAGAACATATTGGACCAAAGCATACGCAATAGTCAACAACATACTCCAAATGACCTTCCTACACACAACTAAGCAAGTATGCACCAATATTATTTGACAAGAGTATCTGCAACATAGAAAATGAAATATAATGATCGATGCCCCATTCCTTTCTCTCTAAATCATTTTTTTAGACATCATCGAGAGGTCCTCAGAATGGGTCATTAAGATAAATCATAAAAAAATATCAAAGATAAACAGTGAGTGTTATCTATAGCTCCCACCTAGTTTAAGTTTAGCTTAAGGTGATATCTGATACTAATGTCCATCGTAGGAAGGATACGTCCTAGGACATGTTGATTAGAGGGTTGTTTGATGTTAGGATGATGATGCTAAGATGAGCCATTACTATAAACTTCACTGACATATTTACCTATGATTTAGACTCTAGATTTAGAGTTTTAGGTTTGCACTTTATGACTTGCTATGTTTGTTTTCTACTTATTTTTCCAAAGGATGAAGGTGACGATCATTTATTATGGGTGAAAGCTTATTATAGGTGAAAGCGAGATGGGATGGATGGGTTTTGGATTTTTTTCATAATATTTTGATGTTTTTGGTATTTTGAAAATGTTTTGAGGTTATTTTTGGTCTTTTTGAAATGTTTATATGAATGTTAATGTTTTTTCTGATTTTCTGAGGCTATTTAGGGTTTTTTGAATATTTGAGGCTTTTTAGGTCTCTTTTGTTTTCTATTGTTTTTGTATTTTCCATTTTCAAATGTTTTTGTGTTTTTGAGTATTTGGATGTTTTGGGATTTTTTGAGTATTTGGATGTTTAGGGTTTTTCTAATAATTTTCCAAATGTTTAGGGGTTTTCTGAATTTATGAGTTTCGACCAATAACCTAACCTAAATACCTATCCTAGGGGCCTTAGGGGTTGATCAAAGATTAGCCTTTCCTACGTTATACACACAGAGACCACGTAGTTCAACTAAATCAATCGATTTACAAGACAAATATATGAAAAAAAAAGAGATGAAAACTAATTACAATAGACCCCTAAAGGATTGACCTAGGGTGTCTCAGGGGCACATCAATGATGTCCTTTCCTACATTCAAGCTCAGAGACAATGTAGTTCGACAAACTTGACTGATTTATAGGACAAAGATATGAACAGACAAGAGACAACAGCTAATTACAATGGACCACTAAAGGGTTGACCTAGTGTGTCTTGGGGGCACTTCAGTGATGGCCTTTCCTACGTTCAAGCTCAGAGACAACGTAGTTTGACAAGGGGTAAAAGCACAAACCTGTGTCACACTTTATAAAGGAATTGACCAATAGCAAAAAAAAAATTGAACTTCGACCACATAAAAGTGGTCTTTATGTTTTGAATTTCAAAATGGTGAAAACTAATGAAATGTAAAACTTTTGATGAAGTTTATACCTATAATTTAAAAAAAATAAATAAAAATGTTTTCATTATGTTTTTATCAATTTAAGGACAAATTTTGGAATGCTGAAAATTTAAGAAAAGAGTGACTTCACGGGCCATCAAGAAACAAATTGAGATAAAAATCATTTCTCCCTTCTTTTTTTCTCCAAATAGGTAACTTCAGTATCTTGTGCATGGAAAAAAAATTGAATTTTGATGTATATTTTTCTCCTAATAACGTTTTAAAGTCAAATATGTCAAAATTTGACAGTTTTCATGGGCCATCAATTATTTTCATTTTTTTTAATCATTTTGAAAAAATAAAATATACCCTTTTGAATAAGACTCTCTCCTCTTGTGCGCCATATAAGATTTAAATTTTTTTAATAAGTTTTACTATCTTTTTTTTAATTTCTAATTAGACTCTTTTTTTATTTTTAAAAACTACTTTCATTATTTTAAAAATAAAATATATTAAAACTAATCAAAATATTAAAAAATTATATATTTGGATTCTCCACTCCGAGCTCTACAAAAGGGTATATTTATTTTTTGCAGAAAGACCATTTTGACTAGAGAAATACTCTACCAAAGTTGAATGTTTCAGAAAATTCTAAAAAATGATGAGTTGGCTGCCATGTAGGATGCCAACTAGACATTCTCGGCCGAGAGGGATTCGGCTGAAACCCTCTCGGGTGAGAAAAACAAGGCCGAAAATGAATTGGCCGAAACATTACCGGTCGACAAGAACTCGACCGAATTTTTGAAGGTATGTATTGATCTTCAACTTATTTTCGATCAAAGAAGCTAGTTTCGATCAAAGAAGGTTTATTTCGACATTTTAGAAGGTTTATAATTTCAAAAATTTAGAAGACTTATTTTGACAAAAGAAAACACATTTGGACAATAGGAGAGCTATTTTTTAAGGTATGTATTTATCTTCAACTTATTTAATTGATTATTTCTTTATTTTCATGAATGCATTTGAAGTTTTTTTTCACTATTTTTATTTATTAAAATATTAACATCAAAGAAATATTTATAAAAAAATTAAAATAAAAGTTACATCTCCATAATATTGTACCTAATATTATCATTTATTTGGTATCATTCACAAGAGTGTACATAGTAGGTAATTTGATAATTACTTTTATATATACATAAAATTAGCATACTTATGTTTAGTAAAATTTATATAAAAAACATCAAAAATATCATGAACAAGAAGTTTATTTTTTATTTATTAATTCGAGAATTATATATATTTTTAAGTGTCTCTTATGTAAAATTATATATTTATAAAGAATTATATAGAAAGGAGATTATTTTATTTATTTAAAAATTGTTTGAACATGAATTTGCATTTGTTGTTTTTACTATTTAAATTCTTAGATTTCATTATTATTGATCACCAACTCTATGCTCTTCCATTCTTATTCTTACATGTCCTCCTTAAATACAGGTCTATGTTTTATTAAATTTACCTTTGCCTTTACTTTTATTTCCAACTTGGACTTATCTTTTATACATGTATATATTATTATTTATTAAATATTTTATGTTTTGCATGTTTGCATGTATTGTGATATTTTAAATGAGCATGTACAACTTTTCCACAAATTATTCTTTGACTATTGATTATTTTCTTTGATGTTATATATATGTTCATGGACCACACTTTTAGATAGATAGTTACCACATAGACTAGAGGGCATCATGTGCATTCCATTACATCTTAAACCTTGAGTCATAATGCTGCATCTTCATATTATGGGAATCATGTCTCTATCCCTTTACATCTTATGCTTATATGGTTATAGATCCTTAAACATTTTAGGTCATTAATCCTTCCTCCTTTTAACATAGTGTGATTTTATTTGTCACATCCAAGTTGCATTTAAAAGGAATCATGCCTTGAACCCCTTTGTAATTTCTTATCAGGTTTCATTGCTAATACCTTTTCATAGGAGATATATATATCATGTTTTCTCTCTTTCACAACAAATATAAGTGGTGATCTACACATTTAGTTATATATCGAGCTCATGATGAAATTATATTTCTATGTTTTATAGTGTACTCATTTTACTAAAAGATCTGGACACATATTTCAATGCACATTTAGTGGTGCTCTAGTAAGTGATGTCATGATCTAGCACGTGCATCTAGTTACATGGTTTTTAAAATGTTTATGCTATATTAACTGTACATGTTTCATTGAAAGCTCATGTGTGTACAAATTTGTACGCAGGTGAATTCAAATTTGAGTACAATTTGTGATGGAAAATCCAAGGATTAGATTGAGGAAGTATGATCAAACATGAGTAAGACAAAGACAGAGAAAGAAAATGAAGGAACATCTACTAAACAAGAACAATCCATGGAAAATATTGATGGTCAAGGTGACGTACAAGTACAAGAACAAACTGAACCTAGTAATATAAATTTTTTGGACTATGGTATGGAAAATATGATGGAGATGGATGAGGATTCTCTTTTCAATAATATTTCATCTAAAGATACATTATCTGAAAGTACATTAAAATTACACTCTAAAAAAATATGGGATGAATTTTTTGAAGAAAAATCTCTAATTGGAAGAGCACAATTAGTTGCAAAGTTATTTAAACGAAAAAGAAATGACCCCTATTTTGGAGTTGTTAGGGGTTGATAATAGGAAAAGGTCATCAGATTTAAAACAAACAATTGTTAAAAACTCGCAAGAAGCATTGGAATGTATTGAAAAGAAGAGTTGATCTAGTGATCTAAGTGTTGCAAGTATAGCATTGATGACTGTAATTTCTAGTAAGAAATTATCACATAGTTGACAAGTTCAAGCAATTTCTGAATTACTAAATGTTTCTAGGAGAACTGTAAAAGAGAAATGAAATAGATGGAAAATTTGAGAAAAATTGGGTAACTATTTGTAGGGTTCCCCGAAAAGATAGAATTTCAGAAGATGTAAAGAAACAAGTGGTTGAATATTGGACGACCCACTCTCATGTTTCTTCCAATAGAAGGGATACTATACAAATAATAGTGATGATGGTACAAAAAATTCTCATCCAGAAAATTTTATAGATACAACACAAAGTGAAATTTTTGAAGCATTTAAACAAGAATTTTCAATTGTGAAGATTTGTCAAAGGATGTTTGAAACACTACGACCATCATTTGTACGTATAAATAAAGTACGTGAAACTTGTTGTTGTCAAAATCATGTTGAATTTGATCTACACCTACAATCATATATAAAATCTATTGAAGCAATTGATCGAAATTTAGCCATCCTTGGAAGCACAACACAATTTGTGAAGTCTCTTCTATGCAAAAAATCAAAATATTCAGATGAATTCAATGTTCAGTGTATAAAAAATGTATGCAATGACTGTGGAGATTTGAAGAATATTTTACATGTTGACAATAATGAAATGCAAGTTACTTGGAAGAGATTTGAATATGAGGTCACATACTTAACGAAGTCAGGAGTTGAGGCCAAAAGAATTGTTCTCAAAGAGAGTGGATTGCCTTACAATGAATTCATGATTAAATTTTGCAATATATCATATATCCACATATCTAGCATTGTCATGGTGCAAGATGGCAAGCTAAGAATTTTCGTGATTCAAAGAATTTCTTTCCACCAAGTTGTATTCTCACTATTGTATATTTATCTTAGAACTATACATTTAGTCCTCAAACTGAGATCCGAAGTCAATATTATCATTCAGAGCAAGTTGCAATCTTTGTGCAAGTTTGCTATAGGCATGCCAAGTTAGCTATCGATGGAATACAAAGTAGAAAATATGATTGAATTACAGGGAAAACTTTAAGAACCCCCCCTATCCACGGTGTAAAATCCTGGCGAATCTTTTATATTTCCCGATAAAAATATGAATTTTAGTGGCAATTTTTTTCATTTTTCATGAAAAAAAAAATGGCCATTGGCGAATCTTTTCTAATCGCTAGAAGTCTATGGAAAATCTTGGCAAAATGAAATTTTTTTAAAACCACTAAATTTTTTCCATTGGTGATTAAAATCTATTTTCAAACCAATTAAATATTTCGATTGGTGAATTAAACTTGTTTTCAAACCAGAAAAAATATTTTTGTTGGCGATTAAAACTTTTTTTCAAACTAAAAAATAAAATTCATTGAAAAATTAAACCTATTTTCAAATGATTAATAAAAAAACATTGGTGAATTAAATATTGTTTAGTAAGCGAAGGAGGCACAAAAGTTTCCGTAAAAATTGAAGCATTTATGAAGTTTTTTTGCCAGCGTTGGACGTACGTTTCAAAATCAACATTAATGGAGATGGCTGGGAAATTGAGATATATTAAAGACACACATCTCATGTAGCTAGTCGGTGGTGGGTGGTTGTCTGGAAGCCAGTGAACCAAAGAAACAATGGAGACCAATTTCACCTAGACATCGCAGAGAAAGTTGGACCCTTTCATTGGAAAAGAATCTGTGAAGCGGCTATGAGGTTTATTTCTTTTCAAGGATGTGCAAGTGGAGCAAGCAGTTCAATTTATTTTGGGTAATGGATTTGAAAAATTAAAGCATAGATATAGGACCAAAATGGATATTTATTCATTGGTCATGGCTTAGGGTCTAGACTTAGGAGAGCCAGTGGATGTAGTGAGGAAAGTCATGAAAACTCTGGTTCACAAAAAAAAATTAGAGGATATGGAAGGCATTATGGAATGGGGGATACTAGGAGTGGAGCTTGTTAAGGTTGAAGGAATGGATGGTGGAGGCCCGGAGCTCGCGGATTTAAATCATCTCTTTATCAGGTGACCAAAAGGATGCACCAAAGATCTATGACAAGAAAGTGTAGAGCGCGGGTGGCAAGCACTCAAAATATGTGTCAAGCTAATGGAGGTTGAGGAGGTCATAGAGAATCTCAAAGAAATTGTTAGAGCAGAGATGCATGAAAAGAAGGGTCTACGTCCAAGGAAGAAGATGAAGATGGGTAATTCATTGAAGGCGTCTGAGTAGTACAAATTTTAGAAAAAGATTAGATTACTGTACTAAATCTTGTTTGTGATTTTGTTTTTTGGGGGTTATGCTTGGATTTGCATTGTAATTGTAAGACACCTTGGGGCATGAACAATGGTTGGAAGGGTAGATTTTAGGTGGGTATGATTAGCGATAATTTGATATGTTGGAAATGGAAACTATGTTGGTTAATCAGATTTTTTGGTAGTTGATGGATGAACATAAATCTAAAGTATATTGTATACCATTAGTTTAAAATTGGAATATTTTTTGGTAGTTGATGGATGAAGATAAATCTATAGTATATAATAATGTTTATGATAAGAATATAAATTAATTTAGAATTGGAATAATTCTTTCTAATTTCATTTTATATTAATAGATATGATTTATTCAACATTATTTTTTTTATAGCATTTTGCTTATAGTGATTCTCAGCTTTTTTTTTTTTCAAGATAATAGAGCATTTGGTTTTATTGGTGAGCATGTTGAAATTTTATTTTCCTTTTACAAATAATTTATGTTTTTAGATAGATGAATTTAAGGATTAAACTATAAAAATAATTCAACATTTATTTTATAGCATTTATTTAGTATGTATGATTAATAAAATCAATAATATTTTAATATAAAAGATTTTATATAAAAAAATATAAATTAAATATTTTTTTGACAGTTAATTTTTTTCATAAAATGTAAAGTGATAGGAATTTAAATGAATAAAACCATCACAAAATTTTCATATGACACTGACAGGTAGGGGTGGCCATGAAATTCCAGGCCTGGCTGAGAGGTAATAATTTTCCAAACTCCACACGTACTGATCTTAATTACCATCGATCCTCCAGTCATGTCCACTTGCTAAAATTTGTCTATGATCTTCACTTCATAAATGCATCGTCCTTTCCACCTTTCCTATCTTAATTCACCAAAGTCAAGGTTTTGGTGCTTTTCCTAACCTTAGTTGCAAGTCTTTCTTGGTCATCTATGTAGTCGGTGGGTCAAAAGTTTTGACAACTTTGAAACTTCAGACTTTGGTTCTAAATTTCCAAGTTTCAGTGATCACGTGACATTATGGACCACTACCGTTTGATGAATTTTTGATGGACAACTATAGTTGCATTCCGGAAGTATATCTCTCAAGCAGTAGATTTGTGAATTGAAACCTCTAGAATTACACTAGAACTGTTAGATGCGAACACATGGGGAGATCAAGGCTCTTCATCCTAGTAATGAACTTGATGGGTTGGATTTTGGCAATGAGCGGTAGAAGAACTTAAGTGGAAAAAATATGCATGTGCAGAAAGTTTTTTTTAAAAGAGGGACCACCTACGAAGAATGTAGGACCAAGGCTTAAAAACTTAAGAACGTTTTGCACAAAGGATGTAAAAAAAAATCAATATAACCACAAGCATTCGATGAATTTTCGATGGACTATTGTAGTTGCATTCTGGAAGTAAATCTTTGAAGTAGTAGATTTGTGAATTGAAACCTTCAGAATTACACTAGAACCATTAGATGCAAACACGTGGGGAGATCAAGGCTCATCATCGTGGTAATGAACCCGATGGGTTAGATTTTGGCGATGAGTGATAGAAGAACTTAAGTGGCAGAAATATGCATGTGTAGAAAGTTTGTTTTAAAAGAGGGACTGCCTACGAAGAACGTAGGACCAAGGCTTAAAAACTTAAGAACATTTTATACAAAGGATGTAAAGGAAAATCACTATAACCATGACCATTCGATGGATTTTTTATGGACGACTGTAGTTTCATTCTGGAAGTAAATCTCTGAACCAGTAGACTTGCGAATTGAAACCTCTAGAATAACATTAGAACCATTAGATGTAGACACGTAGCGAGTTCAAGGCTCATTTCTCTCTTTTCAATGCCTCGATGTATTACATTTCATTTAATTGAAATTCTCAATCTTTTAGTTTTGAACATCCAAATAAATTGATTGGACAACTCATAGCTTTAATGAAACAATATTTTTAATGATTTCATATCATTTGAGTGGCACTGGTAGTGCTGACTGGAGTCTAGTGATTTTGACAGCTTGTCAAATTGAGGTACAATTTGCATGTAGCCAAACGTCAATCAAATTAAACATTTTAATTTTTAATTGTACATGTAAGGCTTAAATACATGAATTGACTAAGTTGGTTTTTTGGTTTACATGAATCATGTTGGTAGCGGCACTAGTGGCCCATAATTTATTAAATAGGGTAGGTAATAGTGATAGTAATAATGTGACATTGTAATTCAGTTGTAATAAAATAAATGGTTATAAATTTACAGTAAAGTGTTATTCAAATCAATTTTTTTTCCTTTGAGAAATTAAGTATTAATTGCATGCAAAGGTGGAGTAAGTAGCCATTTATCACATTCCATTTGCAAAATTTGAAGTAGTGGTAGAAAATTCTAGAAAGGAGAGTTAGGGGAAAGGAGTAAAATGGAAATGCCACTTGCATTGGACACAAAGAAGCAACAATAGGCCTCCAAAGGGGAAATAACCGATAAGTGACTGCAGGGGCTAATGAATTTGACCCATCCACTCATTCACTAGGAAACTAAGTAGGTGGTTGGGTTGGAATTTATGAAGGCTTATCATAGAGCCAGAACAAATACCAATATTTTGACAATGTTCTTAGCAATCCTTTTGCATACAGGAGTCTCAAAAGAGATAAGCAAAAAATTGACCCAAATGGTCTTTGTGCACACATGGTTGGGCGACATTGACGCGGCGCCAGATAATGTGGATGAGAATAGGAAAATCCCCATGCCACAAAACTACTACCTAATGCAGATGAGAGGGAGAGAGGTAATGAAGTTTCCTTTGGTCTGAACCATCAACCTAGAAGGATTTGAAAAATTGTGGGCTGAAAGGGACCGTAGCATTTTCTTTCTCCTCGGGGCAGCAAAGTTGATGACCAATCTCCCGTGTGGGTGGGCAATGAGATACACAGAGGACGAAGGTCTAGCAGAGGAAATTTTAGTGGGTTATGATGATGATTGGGACCTTGGAGATTGGGAAGAATGGCTTGTGAATGATCCTAGGGACCTAGAGGAAAAGGCCAAAAGCCCAACACACTAGAAATGTGGAGCAGACTGCCCGGTGATTGCAAATTGCAAGGTGTACCTGAAATGCATAGAGTCAGAGGATAATGATGATGAAGAGGATGATGATGAATGATAAATTCTAGTAGGGTATGATTTCAGCTCTTTGTTGTTGAATAGCAATAGTAACAGTAATAGGGTCATTGAGTTAGTCCCGAGTCTTGGAGTTCCTATACTAAAATTCAAGCCAATTTTGTAATGAATTTTGTAATGCATGAAAATCTGGGTGGGCTAGCTAATTAGGGAAGGTCACTTGACAAAAAAGGCAGGCCTTCAGGGTAGTTTTTTGAAAAATAGAAACTCATGTAATCCTTTTTTGATAATCAATACAAGGTGCTACCCCTAGTAGTGTTTTACCTAGCAAAAAAAAAATTTGCATGCAGATTTAAAAGTAAAACATAAAGCAATACACATGTATTACATTTACATTTTCACCAATGATCTAGTAGAAGCTTGGTGCTTGCGCTTACATTTTTATTTGTACTACATAATAATGTGACATTGTAATTCAATTGTAATAAAGTAAATGGTTGTGCTATTAATTTGACATTGTTAAAAATAAAAAAAAATTAAAACACATGTTTAATTATTTATATCATAAACTACTCAACCATTTGATGAACAATAACATTTCATGTATGGTTGTAGACTCAAAATAAAGGAGAAAAGTAAGATTAGTCACTAGGCCTCCAATTTTTATAACCATGTGACATGTCACATTGTTGCAGAGTTCTAAATTTTCATAATTACCCGATTCCCCAACTTGGTTCACTTTGTTGAGTAACTTAAGTTCATGCATACAAAACCTTTGAGTTATGGTGTGTGGATTTAGTAGGTGGGTCAGAGGTTTTGAAAACATTGAAACTTCAGACTTTGGTTTTGAGGTTCCAATTTTCAATGACCACATGACATGTTGGACTTATCTTGCCTTTTAAGGGCATCGTCATTTGACATCTCATTGAATGCTATGTATGGAATAAACTTGAGTTGTCTTTTCAAGAATTTCCAAAAGCATGCAAGTCTAAAGGCTATCTTTTCGAGGTATGAAATTGAATGCAGCATTTAAATAAGGTCCTATAAAATATAATGGTATAAGTGGGTGGTGAAGTTGTACTTAGACATTTAGCCTGCATTCTTGTTATTTTCCAAGGCTAGTACTTCTCAAGTGAAAACATTCTTTTTACTTAGAATTTTAGCCTACATTCTCGTTCTTTGCCAAGGCCAGTACTTCTCATAATATCATGTGCAAACATTCGTTCTCTGCAAATTTGTGCTCATGTAGAGTGAACGTTGGGTCGGCGTAAGGGATACGACCCTCGAACCTTTTAATTTAGACGAATTTTGGGCACGCCTGGAGAGGGACAACAAGTCTAAGCTAGATATAAAACTCTTAGAAAGTGGGCTAGCTCAAGCTAGAGGGTTTCTAGAAGCTGTGTTGAGTGTGGACCTGATAAGTGCATGTGTGAGAAGGTACATTCTACAAACATGGGAAATTAAAGCCGCAAACGGAACTGTAATTGTAGAAATTTATCTTGAAGTTGTTTCCCACGCATTGGGGATTCTAGAAAGGGAACCTATAGAAGACATGTATGTCATAGTGGCAAGTGAATTTTTCAAAGCGAATAAGGACTGGTGCAAGAACTCCATGGCCAAAACTTGTTTGAAGTTTGAAAAGAAAGGTAAGTCGCAACTGTCAAGTAAACTCAAAAGATTGCATTTTAAGGGAGAAATTGTAGATTTTATTACTTTATTGCACTACATTGTTGGGAATCCATAGGTTGAGTTATTTGAGGATTAGATGTTCGAGTTTATCTTGATAGTCTATGATGAGAACAATTTCATTGACTAGGCTGAAGTTATTTGCTTCCATTTGAATGAGCAATTAATTAATTTCCATAAGGCTGCTACTTTTTGTATGTGTTCTTGCCTGATGTACATTGTAGGTAGTCAGAGGTCCTTTTGGCCTGGGTTGGAGCCACAAGGAACCCCAGCTTCTGATATGTCTATGTATAAACTCTTTCCTTAGTTCACTAAACAATTTGGAATGCGTGATTTTTGTCGTGTTAATGATGCATTTTTAATGGAGGTCATGAGGAAGCTAGATGGAAATCCATAAATACGCCTTTCCCCTGAATCGATTACTCTTGTATCCAAATTTGGGAGTTTTTATATCCAATTTTATAAGTTTTCCTATTTGAGAATAGGGCATTTTGAGAAAACCCCATTTAAATTACCTCGGTATCCTGAAGATTTACTAATATTTTTGGAAGTTTGTCAACAAATGGCCATGGTTAATATTAAGTATACGAACATGGGGAAAAGAGGGTATGTCTTCCCATTGGAGACCCCTTCTTTTGTGTGGAAAAAAACCAGATGGATAGGGGAGCTGAAGGAATTTTCAAGGAATATAACCTCCAGAATCTATCTATGAGAGTTAATTTTGACAATAAGGGTTTTGTGAAGCATAATCTCTATGGAGGGAGCTTATATCAGCATGACCCATCTATTGAATATTTTTGGGAAGATTGTGTCAATGAGAATGAAGTTTTGAGAAGAGATTATATGAGGCTAACGCTAAACTAGATACAAGCTTTTGGTCTGCCATTTTAGATTCTTGAAAATGTAGTTGAGGATTCAACAATCATAGATCTTGCATATGAAAAATTGTTTGATAAATCCCACCCTAGGGTTGATTGGAGCCAAAGTGAAATTTCATATATGAGGGTGTGTTTTGGCCTAGTGCTTAAAAGAACCTTGGACTGGTTGGATGGGAAATGGCAAAAAGTTGTAGGTCTTGTTTAGGAGCTTAAGTCATCACAAAAGAATGAATAGGGGTCTCCACAAGCATTTGGTGGAAGTGTATCATTAGGGAAACCCTCTATGAGGTCCTCTAGTGCAAATTCTTAGTCAGGAGGTGGTGGTGATAGGCCAGAAGAAACACTCAAGTTGAAGAGCATCTGTGAACAAGACAATGTGCTTTCTCCTACCCCTAAGAAGAAGACCAATCAAGAAAAACTCGTGGTTGCAAATTATGAAGCTATCTTTAATCAGATAACTGAAGATAATGTCTTTCCTCCTCTAAATGAATTCCCCTCTTCTCTTCCTGATAATCCACCTTTCACTCTTGGCACTCCTAAATAAACTATTAGTGGAAATGAAGATTCTTGTCTGGTAGTAACCTCCCAAGGATGGCTAGAAAAAGCAGTGGAGAAGAAGAGAAAGCATATTCCTAGAATGATAGTTGGAGCGGATACATTTTCAAAGTTACTTCAAAGCTCTTCAAAACCTAAGAAATCCAAGAAGATGTCAAGGATGGTGACTTATGCTACTTCTGGAAATCAAATGTTAGAAATTGCTAACCCTGTGAAGGATTTAAATGAAGATCAAATAATAGAGGCAGATTACAAAGTCACACATGTTGATATGAGGCCTCCAACACTAGAAGGTGATGTGTACCATGCTGATTATTCAGTCAATGTCTTGATTAAAAGAGTGAAAGAACAGAGGAAAGAAAATATAAAACTGCAATCTCAAGTCCTCACATTGAGTAACTTTATTTCTTCCATGGCCACTCCTACATCTAATGAAGCCTCAAGTTCTCAGGTAGAGGGCATTGATGTGCTCACCATAGAGAAAATTAAAAATAATTTGAACTATTCTAGAGTTGCTTGTGAGGGAATCGATAAAATATCTCAAGAGGCTATCTTCTTTCTAAATAAATCTATGCTCTTTTACATTTGAGTTGTTAAGAAGAGGGAGGAGTTACTAATAGAACTTCAGCAAGTCAGAAAAGATCAAACTAGTCTCTATGTGCTATCTCAAGAAATGAAAGAATTGAACTCTATGGATCCAAAGATATTAATTGGTGAGAAAATTGTGAATAATCTTAAGGAGCTAGACCCTTCCTGGTCCAATTCATTGGAATGGAAATTGAATATTAATGATAATTTGGTGAAGGAAATTAATAACGTACTTGAGCTATATTATGAAATGTTGGTGGAAATTAAAGAAGATTGTAATATTTTGGGAGTGGAAATTACTGATGAGTTTTATGAAAGGATTCTAGATATAAGAGAGATCTCTCTGACGTTTAGAGAGATATTCAATAAAGAAATAGTTGATCCTACTACAGTGACATGGGAGTCCTCGAAACTCTATGAAATGCAGATCCACCTGAAGACTTATAAATGTGGACAAGAGAGAATATCTTAGATGTTGGTTGAGTCAAAAATGCTTTGGGAAAATGGAGAACCAGGTTACAGATTATTACAACACCAAGGAGCAAAAACATCACCGCAATTGTCACCAAGTATCGGGAATACATGCAAAGAGTAAAGGAACAGGAGGCATTATTGAAGGAGAAAGAGGTAGAAATAATTGAAAGCGGAGGAGTCGGTGCTGGGAGAGGGACCACTGTTTAGTTTTTAGTTTTTATGTTATTTTCTTTAATTTGACTCTCTTGATAATTCAAATACTTTTTTATTTTAATTTCTAAAACAATTGTCTACTTATCTTCAAGAAACTGTTATCATTACAAAAAAACACTGCTATTTTTATTTCTTTTCTGTTATTTCAATATAGAAAGACAATGGTGAAGTTCATGCATGCGTAATCTTTGAGTTATGGTGTGTACTATGTGGATTTTCCTCATTAGAGCAAAAACTATTTTATGATTTCAGGTTTGTTTTACAGTTATCTTTCAATATAGAAACTCATATGGTGAAGTTCATACAGACATAATCTTTGTGTTGTGGTGTATGGATTTATTTTGTTTATTCTGAATATCTTGCCAATGGTTATCTATGTTGGTGTTCTAGATGTTTAATAGATTTCATTGCTATCAAATGTTTATCTTTGAATGAATGCTTATGGCAATGTTTGAGTTCAGTTAAAGAAACTTATTATTTCTAAAGTGATTCAAGTATTTGTGATTTAGTTTATAGTTTGATATTGGCATGCCTTTCAAAGCTTTTTAGTTAAAATCTACACCTTTCTTTTCTTTTTGGTTAAAAGAATCCTAAATTTCTATTCATTGCATATCATAAAAGGTATCTACCATCTTGTAAAATAAGCAGAGAATCGGTATGAAATTTAATTGATTTGGTAGTTTAAGCTTTTATTGTTTAAGTTGGGTGGATGCCTTTATAATTTGTTTATGTTGGATTGTTAGCTTATGTTCAAGGAATATATTAATAATATTCCTTTCAATTATTTATCAAAGATTGTGTGAATGGAAATCCAATAGGAATTTATAAGTAGTGTGATAAGTGTTCTTTAAAAATGATGTAGAGTCACATATTAAGTTCAATACCATGGAATACAATATAATTTTTTTGGCTTTTCCTAACCTTAGTCGCTAGTCCTCAGAGTTTTATAACCTTGTCGCAGAGTTCTAAATTTTCATAACTTCCCAATTCCCCAACTTGGATGATGGTTCACTTTGTTGAGTTGCAGGTCTTTCTTGGTCATCTTTCTAGTCAGTGCGTTGGAGGTTTTGAAAATTTTGAAATTTCAGACTTTGGTTCTAAGGTACCCTACTCAACATTATCTTTAAGACTGAAGCAAGAATGGAAAAGAGATAAAGAAAACTTATTATTATAACTAATAACACTATGAAGAAATGATCGCTCACCTTTAAGTCTACGTTTTCGACTTTCGTTGACTTTCGAAACAAGAAGTAGAACCTCAGAATCAAACAAAATGTGTAAGAATAAATGACACTTTCGATTGCATTTATATCAATCCATGATTCCATATTTGGTGAATTTCGTGATATTTTTAAATGATATATTAAAAATTAGGCGAATCTCACGTGCTTATACAACAATACATTGTAATTTTTAAGGCGAAATGTGTCCTCAAATGTAATTATTTTTTAATGTTATTGGCGAAATAGGTCCTCGTAAGAAACTATTTATAAATTTTGAATAGCAAAATGGGTCTTCACAAGAAACTATTTATAAATTTTAATTGGCGAAATGAGTTCTGATACAATTTTGTTTTAATAGTATTGGCGAATATGTAGGTGTTTTATTAAATTCTTTTGGGATTCTAGGAGAACATATTATTCGGTCCAATTGAAACGCATAGTTTGACAATGGAGAATTTTTGTTGCTTAAATATGCCTCATAAAAAACCTCATTGGTGAATGGACATGCATTGGACCTATAGTTCATAAAATTCAGGTGATTAGACACCCTATTGGGTGCAAGAAATTTGCCAATTTTGACTTGGCCAATTCCTAGAATTTGCCAATTGGCAAAGATTTTCCACTAAATTTTTCCCTGTCGAATTATCATCAAAGAGGTTCACTTTTATATTAGTGATGATACGAATCATGTTATAAGCTATGTAGCTCATTGTTTCAAAAAAAATTTTGAAGACTTGAGATGATGTGGCATAAATCAAGAACAACACTGGATATGGTCTGATGGATGTGCTAGTAAGTACATTGTTTTTTTTTAATTTTTGTTTAAATTTATATTTACTTTTAACTTTGAGATTTAATTTCTTATATATATATATATATATATATATATATATATATATATATATATATATATAATTTCTTTTTTGAAGCTAATTTGGTTTGAGTGTTTTTAAGTATTTGTAACTTCACAGGAAAATTTAAGTCAGCAAAAGCTTTTGTTTGGTTAAGCAGTCAACAAGCTAGACGCAACACAATTTTTTTGTGGAATTTTTATGAGAGTGGACATGGAAAAGGAGAGAACGATGGAGTAGGAGCATGTGTGAAGTGTGCACTTCATCAACATGAACTTGCTGGTATGTAACTTTCGCCATATATATATGGAATCTAGCTTGATATTTTTTAAAAGATTAGATATATATATATTTAAAAACTAAATTAAATTCTTTTAAGTTCCTTGAAAGTAATAGGTGACAAATTGTGCCAACTTGTTTACTTGTAGATAGTGCCATACAAAATGCAAACAAAATTTTTGAATGGTGCAAAAGTCATTTTTCCACTCACGACTCAACATACAACACACGGTATTTTTGGGAAGTTATAGGTACATCTAGTCAAAAATTGTTAACAATTTGAATTTCAAAGTTCAAGTGTACATGATTTCAAATTGAATTTTCAAGTTTGAATTTACAGATATTGATTGATCAAATCCTTATAATTGTCAAGAAATTCATGGTATTAGAAGCTTGCATCAAATCATGACAACAGGAAGTAGTAGGCCTTATGCAATTAATGTGAGAAAAATCATGTTTTTTTGTTGATTGCATTGAGGACAATGCAAATATTAATCAATGTGAGAATATTAGAGATGCGTATATTTCACAACGGTAAATGAAACAATTAATATCAATGCCTCCTTTTGCTGAAGATGACAATGTCGATGTCTACGATCCACTATATTTAGCTGATTACGAACATGTATCTGATTTAGTTGTTACAGGTATGGAAATCGATTAATTTAGTTAAAATCAAGATTCAAATATATTCTATGTTTAAGTAAGTTTCAAGCATGTTTACTTTATGTATATGTGGTGTGTGTACATGAGATATTTTTGTTTTAGTTGAAGATCCTAAAAATGCGGAAGGTGTAGATTACTATCTACTAAGATACACGCAACCAAAAAAGAAAATTGGTGGAATCGATGACAGATGGTGATGGACAAGAGTATCCCATTGGATTAGTCATTATTGAAGGCACATATTATCAACAAATTTAGATAGATAAAAATGGTATTATATTTGTTGATTATAGGCTAGGACAAAAGGTTCTACATTATAGTCACTTAGTTTTGACAACAACAATAAATTTAGAAACTTTACCTAAAAAAGGACATGCCAAGCAAAAGTGGAGGTTTCCTATTGAAGATCATGAAAATACTTTAGAGATAATTATAGATAAAGAGGATCCAGATTTTATATACCAGGAGCTTTAAGTTGTTTTTTGGATATATGTACATGTATGACTATATATATATATATATATATATATGTATGTATGTATGTATGTATGTATGTATGTATGTATGTATGTATGTATTCAAACTTAAATTATAGATCTAGATATATAATATATTTATATTGATTGGACATGGCACATGATTTAGAATGGGTTTTTTTCAAAGATGTGGTTATTTATTTTTGGAATTGTATTTAAATAAATTTATTCCATGTGGAATTCTTAATTTAGTTCTTGAAAGAATCTTGGATTTCATAATTTACATTTGAAACTCCACTTAAATGTACATGTATGTTAGATCATATATGCTTGATACAAAACCTAGTGACTTTACAAATGTTTTGATTTACATTTTTCCTAAATTCCTTTAAATCATCTATTTCCAATTGCATTTTTATGTTGGACATGGAATTATTTTAAGTTCAAGTTCAAGAATCTTCAATTTCATTTGTTGAATCTTAGATCATACATATATATGTACATGCACACAATTTACTTGAAACCTAGTGACTAAACTAAAAAGTTCACATTTTTCCTAAATTCCTTTAAATCATCTAGATTCCTTGATTGTATTTTTATGTTTGACATGGAATTGTCAAACTTTCACTTTCAAATCTTTGAATAAATATTTACATTCAACTCCACCTATATATGAGCTAGATTGAATATATATGTTTGCAATTTGTACAAAACCTAGTTTATGTTCCAATTTTGCATTTAAATTTATTTTCCATGGAATTCTTAAGTTCGTGAATCTTTCATTTCATTTGAACATTCAACTCCACAAGTATATTATAGCTGATTTGATGTTTGAGAGGTGAAGAATCTAAACATACATGTTGTCTCTAGTTTTCTTTATTTTTTATGTTACTATTGTGACATTCAATAATTTTAAATGATCATCCATTTTCATGTATCCTAATCATCACATCCTGATTATTATTTTCATCCTTAGCATCCCCCATCCTAATCATCAAGTTAAGATCACCTTATTAGGTAATAACCCATTTAACCATAATCATCCTAGAATCATCCCTTCAAGTAATCATTCATTATCATGTTCTAATCACATTATCAACCTAATCTCATCCTAATAAAATGGACTAGAATCTAATTCATCTATCCTCATCCAAAATTTAATCATTTAAATTATCCATCTAGATCCATCTCAACCATACATCCATTCTTTGTCCTTAATAAAAAATCATCACTTGAACATAAAAATTTGGTTGAGGTCTCAATCTAGTCCATACATCATATTGTCCTTTCGTCATCACCCAAAGCTTGAACATCTAGGGACCTTATCCTTAATCTAGACTATCATCCATTTCAAATCCAATCTCCTAATTTAATAAATCAAGACCTTAAAATTTGATTTCATCTTTAATCCAAATTTGCTTAAGAACAAATTAGCCTATCTTAAGTATAGTTATCAAATCCATTTTGTGAATGTTAGATTGTATCCAAGTTCTCTTGGATTGGCCTTTCTTGTTCACCTCAAAGTGCATTGGAATATATGAACATTGTAGTGAATCATAGTGATTGTGTTTGGGGTGCTTGAGATAGCTACATTTTGGAATCAATTTAACTTTGTTTACCATGTATGTAATGGTCCATCTTTGGTAATTATGTAAGGATTGATCAATTTTTAATTTATATAGAAATTTCATCTAGGAAGACCTAGATACTTATATTATGTGCATAACTTGAGATTTAAATATATCAATTTCCAATTGCATATAAATGTTTCATGGAATTCTTAAACTTTCAATAATATAAATTTGATTTCATTTACATTCAACTCCACTTATAGCTCATGTCATCTAGATCACTTTCTTTGAATCTACAATCAAATTCATGTGTACATTCTATATAATATGGAATTCTTAAGTTCACTTGAATATATTTGATTTCATTTACATTCAACTAGACACAAGTATAGCTCATCATCTAGTTCAATAATTCTTTGCATGCACATTCAAATGAATATGTGTATTAGATTATATGGAATTCTTAAGTTCATGTATAGTATGATATATGCACAATTTATGTATCTAACATAGAGTGACTTTAAAAATGAACATTTAGAGCTAAGAATTCAAGTTATCGTCTATTTCCAATTGAATTTTTATGTTCCAAGTTTTTAAATATAGCATTAATATTAAGCATATTTGCATTCAAAATTTTCTATTTCTTGACCTATTTATTAAAGACAAATCCATTTCTATTTATTTAAATTAATTGTACATGTCCATATTTTTTAATTTACAAATAGCTCAACCATTAGATAGTCCAACATTTTGATTTCATGATGTAATTAGATGTACAACAAGTGCATTTGAACAAACCATAATAAATTTAAATAAAGGTACTTGAACTTGCTAAATAAATAAAACCATAAATTAATAATGCACAATGTATTTATAGATGTAACAAGTGTTCAAACCATAATAATGCACGTATATAACAAACCTATTCAAACCATAAAACATAAATGTATGAATGTGATGTAAATAATAAGTATATGCACCATAAAACATAAGTGTATGTAAATTTTTAATACATAAATCATAAAAATAACGTCTCCAACATAATAATCTGATCTCAAACATGTAATACTATCAAACAGATCTCAAAGAGAGGGATTTTTGGTATGAATAGAATCATCAGAGCTCTAGCCTAATCTATCCCTCGATCTCTCCCTCGACCTCTCCCTCGATCCATGGCTCGATCTCTCCCTCGATCCATGGCTCGATATCTCCCTCGATCCATGGACCGATCCCTCTGTTGATCCAAGATGTTTGGATCCATGTCCCAATCCAAGATCTCTCGATATGTGTCTTGAGCCTCCTCCCAACCCCTGCATGTGTTCAAGTATACACATGTTTAAATTTAATTTTTAATACATGTATATATATGTGTACATATATGTAAAATTATCTAAAATTACAATGTACAAGTTCAATGTGTTCAAAATTACAAGTAATTATTATTTTTATTAAATTTAAATGTACCTTCGCTACATACTACGTGGGATTGCCATCATGCGCCAAATTTCCAAAGTCTGACAAATTACCATACTACTTAAAATTTTCAATTACACAATTTCAATCAGGAGTTAAACGACTAGACTTTATGATGTAGGAGCATCCTTGGTTCTTGGAAATCTTGCATCAACCAAAAATATTTTCCTTTCAGTTTTGTCCTTGTTTGTTCTTTCTCATTTCATGTTGGTGGATTCACCATCTTTGCTCACTAGACCCTATGGATCTCTACATACATCATGGACATGTTCATTTTCCTTATTCCAAGATTTGAGTGAGATTGGATCATTTTCTGGCAAGTTACCAATTCCGGATTTCATGACAGTTTCTTGAACTAGCACTAGAATAGTTTTCAAGCCTAATAGTTAATTTGATCATTCATGGATCATTCTCGTGACTTGCGGTCTTAATGGTGTGATTTTAAATGTTCCTTGGAGTGTCCCTGACCTTTATTATAGGTCCACACTTTGTCTTATGCACCCTTTGATGGAGTAATTCAAATTTGAGGTTGACTTGTTCATACGCCCATTACATTTTCTTTCATTGGAAGATGTAATGATCTTTGGCCGACGTGGATGTTTCCAAAATTGTGGATATAGTATAAAGCTTGTAATAGATCATTAGAATAGGCAATGAGGAATAGATAGATAAGTTTGGATTAGATTTGTAAAATTTCAGCTCGCATTTAGGAGCACATTAGAATATTGTATTTCTAAACATGTTGTATCAAGCCTGTGAGCTGAATCTGTAAGCCCAGATGTTGTTGGATGAATGTAATTGAGATTTTTGTTAATAATAATATTTCCATCTATATTTTCCTCCATATTCTATATTGCTTTCATTGTGTTACTCTTGTTGTACGGTCCAGATTGTTCTCTTTGAGAACCCTCCTACTGGGGTTGCACTAGATTGGTATCAGAGGGAGCTTTGATCTGTGTGAGGTCAAAAAAATTTGTAGAGTCCTATAAAAGATTTGTTGAGGGGTGGCAGATTGTGGATTTGACCTACAGCTGTAGAGGACTGTTGTAAAGATGGCTAGAAGAAGAAATGTTAGAGAAAATGGAGAGTGCATGGAAATGTAGACCAAGCTCTAATGGAGATGCTAAGAGGAATTGTTGCTAGATTAGATGCAGTTGAAATGGCCCAGAGAAGAGGTTGACCAGTTGATGATGTGAGTGACAAAGAGCTAGAAGTTCAGGAAGGAGGAAGAGAAGAGAAACTTGGCTTGGGTCAGGGGGAAGATAGGTTCATAAGAGCCCTAACTAGAGAAAATATGAAGCCACATTTCAATCCACCATATTATACTAGTAAGTTGGATTCAGAAGAATTGCTTGATTGGTTAATAGAGATGGAAAAATATTTTGAATTTGAAGGTACCAGTAAAGATAAGAAGGTAAAATTTTCTTGTACAAAGTTTAGAGGACATGCATCCCTTTGGTGAGAACATTTGCAGATAGATAGACAAAGAAGAGGGAAAGAAAGATAAAATATTGGATCAGATGGTGAATAAGTTGAAGAAAAAGTTTATTCCTATAGACTATCAGATTAGTTTGTTATGAAAATTTCAAAATTTGAAATAGAAAGATTCAAGTGTGATAGAGTATAATGAGGAGTTCTATAAGTTGAATATCAGATCTAGACATTCAGAGGATGAGATGGAGCAAGTAGCTAGATATCTGAATGGTTTGAGGTAATCTATACAGGATGAGATTAGTTTTATCAAGTTGAAGAATGTGGAAGAGGCATATCAATGTGCCCTAAAAGCAAAAGAGAAGCTAAATAAGAGACATGAGTAGAGATAGAGAGGAAGAGGTGGAAGATTTCAAAGAGGAAGAACTTTTGCTGGAGGAGGAAGAGGACCTTTTCCAGATCAGAACAAGGATAAGGAGGTTAGTAAGAATGATAATACATATCAAAAAAGAGATGGAAACTCATATAGAAGAGGGGGATATGGTGGTTACTAGAATGAAGGACATAGAAGAGATGATAGAGGACAAGAGAAAAGGGTATTCAGAGGAAATTGTTATAAATGTGGTGGAGAAGGACATAGAGAATTTGAATGTAATCAAGGAGAGACGAGCAAAAAGACAAAGAATAATAGAAGAACAACCTTTATTGAGGAAGATCATGCTAGATCATCTAACAAACCAAAAGAAGGAGAAGTGCTAGTGAATAGAAGAGTACTGTGTCAGAGTGAGTTGGAGCAGGAACCATTGCAAAGGAAGAATTTGTTCTGGACAAGATGCAAGGTAGCTAGTAAATGTTGCAAGGTGATAGTTGACAGTGGAAGTTCTGAGAACCTAGTTTTTGAAGAGATGGTGACTAAGTTGAAGTTGGAAAGATTAAAGCACCTGAAGCCCTATCATATAGCATGGATACAAGATGAACATAAGATTTTGGTAAGTGAAAAATGTTTGGTGAAATTGAAGATAGGAAATTACCATGATGAAGTTTTGTGTGATATCATGCCTAGATGGATATATGTCATGTTTTGTTAGGAAATCCTTGGCAATATGATAGACAAGCTATTCATGATGGAAAGAAGAATATATACACTATTGTTGCTAATGGGATGAAGCAGATTTTGTTGCCATTGGAAGATGTTACTACAGTTGAAGTTTGAATGAATGCTAGGGTTTGTCTAGTTGATGGAAGGATATTCCTTAATGGATTGAGACATTAGAATTTGTGTTATACCTTAGTTCCTAAGAAGGTTGAAGATTTGAAGCATGTGGAAGAACACCCAAAAGAGATAAAGGAGTTGCTGACAGAATATGAGGAGATCATTTCAGATAATGTACCTAATGGATCACCACCTATGAGGAGTATTAGTCATTGCATGGTATGAGGAGTATTAGTCATTGCATGGATCTGATTCCTAGAGCTAGTTTTCCTAATAAAGCAACACACTAGATAACACATGTAGAGAATGAAGAGTTGAATAGACAAGTTCAAGAATTGTTAAGGAAAGGTTTGATCAGAGAAAGCTTAAGCCCTTGTGCAGTACCTACTATATTGGCACCTAATAAGGATGGAGAATGGAGAATGGAGAATGTGTACGGATTCAAGAGACATAAATAAGATCACGGTGAAGTATAGATTTCCTTTACCCTAGATGGATGACATTATGGATTGTTTGAGTGGAGCTAGATACTTTACAAATATAGATTTGAAGAGTGGATATCATCATATCAGAAGAAGAGAAGGGGGTGAGTGGAAAACAACATTTACAACAAATGAAGGATTGTATGAGTGGTTGGTGATGCCTTTTGGATTGATAAATGTACCGAGTACTTTCATGAGATTGATGAATGAGCTATTGAAGAAATTCTTGTGTAATTTTGTTATTTTTTACTTGGATGACATCTTGATTTTCAGTAAGAGTAGAGAAGAACATTTTTTGCATATCAGACAAGTTCTGCAGAGGTTAAGAGAGGAGCAGTTGTTGATAAACATTAAGAAATGTAGTTTCATGAAGGAGGAATTGGTATATCTGGGATTTTTGATATCTTTGGAAGGATTGAAGATGGATCCTAAGAAGGTTAGAGAAATTGTTGAGTGGCCTACACTTGAAAGAATTTCAGAGGTAAGATATTTTCATGGATTGGCTAGTTTCTACCAAAAGTACATTAGGAATTTCAGTTCTATTTGTAGCCCTATGACAGAAACAATGAGAGGAGCTAGAAAGGATTTTAGATGGAAATCTGGAGTAGATCAAAGTTTTTAATTGTTGAAGTATAAGGTGACTGAGCAACTTGTGTTGGCTTTACCAGATTTCACTAAGGTATTTCAAGTAGATTGTGATGCAAGTGGGAATGCAATTGGATCAATGTTGAGTCAAGAAGGAAGACTTGTAGCTTGTTTTAGTGAGAAGTTGAATGATGCTAGGAGAAGATATTCAGTATATGATTAGGAATTTTATGCTATAATTCAAGCCTTGAAGAAGTGGAGACATTATTTGTTTCCTAAGGAGTTTATGTTGTATACGGATCATCATGCATTGCAATATTTGAATAGTTAGGGTAAATTGAATCAAAGACATGTGAGATGGGTGGAATTCTTACAGAGTTATAATTTTGTTTTGTAGGAGAAGGAATTTGCTAACAGAGATGAGAATGGAGGTATTAGGCTCTGATAAGTTGAAGAACTTGTATGAGGAAGACCCATATTTTGCAAAACCTTGGAAAGTTTGTAAGGAACTAGTTTTGGAGGATAGAAGCCAGTGGTTGGATTATTTCATTTAGGAGGATATGTTGTTCAGAGGTAATTAGTTGTGTATACCCCAGAGTTCAATGAGGGAAACATTGGTGAAAGAAAAGCATAATGGAGGATTGGCAAGACATTTTAGAATTGATAAGACAGTAGCATTGGTGAGTGAGAATTAATTTTGGCCGTAGATTCATAAGGATGTTAGGAGATTTGTGTAGAGTTGTAGATTTTGTCAAGTTACAAAAGGGAGTACTTAGAATTTTGGATTGTATAAGCCTTTGATAGTTCCAGAAAGACCTTGGGAGGATATCAACATGGATTTCATACTTGGATTGTCGAAGACACTAAGAGGTAATGATTCAGTCTTTGTAGTGGTAGATAGATTTTCTAATATGGAAAATTTCATACCTTGTAGGAAGACAAAAGATGTAGTGCATGTAGTAGACTTATTTTTTAGGGAAGTAGTCAGATTGCATGGATTACCTAGGAGTATTTTTTCAGACAGAGATGTAAAGTTTGTTGGTTACTTTTGGAGGACAATTTGGAAGAAGTTGAAGATAGATTTGAAGTTTAGTTCTACATTTCACCCATAGACTGATGGAGAGAAAAAAGTAGTGAATAGGATCTTGGGGAATTTACTAAGATGTTTGGTTAGAGAGAAGACCAGAGGTTGGGATTTAGTCCTTGCATGAGTTTGCATACAATAATTCAGTGAACAAGAGTATAGGGAAAACACCTTTTGAGATTGTTACTGGAGTTCACCCTAGAGGTATATCAGATTTAAGAGACATCAATATGGAAGCTAAAAGGAGTGTAGAAGCAGAGGAATTTGTAGAGCATATGAAGAAGTTGCATACTTGATTGAAACAACAATTGGAAGACATGAACTAGAAGTATAAGAAGGTAGACGAAAAGAGGATACATAAGGAGTTCAAAGTTGGAGATGAAGTGATGGTATATTTGAGGAAGGAAAGATTTCTAATTGGGACATACAACAAGCTGAAGATGAGGAAGTTTGGACCTTGTAGGATCTTGAAGAAGTTTGATTTAGGAAATGCATATGAAGTGGAGTTACCAGAAGGTATGGGTATATCACCTATATTCAACATTGCAGACCTACATCAATATTATGAAGCAGAATTTAGTGAGGACAATATAGTGGAATTGGAGAATCAGTTTCCTAAACAACAACCAAATGAGATTGAGGAGATTTTGGATATGAGAGATGGGAGAAAGACTCATGGAAGATAGTATAAAGAATATATTGTGAAGTGGAGAGGTAAACCAGTGGAGGATTCTTCATGGATTTCTTAGGTTGAGGAAAACCACTTTGGTTTTCCTTTAGCCCCATCAAAGTGAGGGACTCGCTTTTCATTAACCCCAGATGTCTGATGCAGGAGCATTCTTGGTTCTTGGCAATCTTGCATCAACCAAAAATATTTTCCTTTCAGTTTTGTCCTTGTTTGTTCTTTCTCAATTCATGTTGGTGGATTCGCCATCTTTGCTCACTAGACCCTATGGATCTCTACATACATCATGGACATGTTCATTTTCCTTATTCCAAGATTTGAGTGAGATTGGATCATTTTCTAGCAAGTTACCGATTCTGTATTTCATGATAGTTTCTTGAATTGGCACTAGAATAGTTTTCAATCCTAACAGCTAATCTGATCATTTGTGGATCATTCTTGTGACCTGCGGATCTTAACGGTGTTATTTTAAATGTTCCTTGGAGTGTCCTTGACCTTCTTTATAGGTCCACACTTCATCTTATTCACCCGTTGATGGATTAATTCAAATTTGAGGTTGACTTGTTCATACACCTGTTACATTTTCTTTCATTGGAAGATGTAATGATCTTTGGCCGACGCAGATGTTTCCAGAATTGTGGATATAGTATAAAGCTTGTAATAGATCATTAGAATAGGCAGCGAGGAATAAATAGATAAGTTTGGATTAGATTAGTAAGATTTCAGCTCGCATATAGGAGCACATTGGAATATTGTATTTCTGAACATGTATCAGGCTTGTGAGCCAAATCTGTAAGCCCAAAAAAATTTCGGCCAAATGTAATTGAGATTTTTGTTAATAAGAATATTTCTATCTACATTTTCCTCCATATTCTATATTGCTTTCGTTGTGTTACTCTTGTTGCATGGTCTGGATTGTTCTCTTTGAGGACCCTCCTACCGTGGATGCACAACTTTAAAATACATTACATGTATACATATACATACATAATTTTTTAGAACACAATTTTATATGTATAAATTATATTCAAGTACCTATCGTGCCTAATCAATGGCTCTACCAATGTCACTAAGATCATGAGAATGTAAAGACATCCTAGGGGGATTTGTAGCATGTACAATATTAGTGGAAAAAAGAATTTGACTATATGTCCCATGGACAAGATCAGGTGTCGTAGTAGCCTCAATGTGACCTATAACATCTTGACGATGACCTAGACAAGCGAAAGGATCGATAGAAACACAATGCACATGGGATCCTGTAGGCTGATGTGGAATATCCACTGCATTTTCCACCCTGTGGCTCATATGTGTACCAGGATATTATCATCTAATAAAGTTTTGTACCTGGTCAAGAGAAATCCCATGGTCCTCACTGATAGCCTGATATGCTGCTAGTAAATCCAAAACTAAGACTCTACACATATTATGTAGAGTTGTGTGGGTCATCTGCTTGATAGCTGAAAGAGTAGGTAGATCAACACGAATAAATGGATCATACAATGCAGATGTAGCCTCAGTGGGAGGAAGACTGATCTGCAGGCATAATAAGTATCTACCAACTTGATCAGATGAAATATGATCAATCTATGTCATAATAGAGGCAATGTTATAAAAAATCTGCCTCTAAGTGGAGCCTGTTGTTGCCTCCCCTGCGGCTGCCAATTCCAAACATTTTGATAAAACCAAAAGCTTTGGGCCAACTAATGCCCTCTTGTCCACAAGAGGTGGAAAATATGGATTTCTAAACTATGGTTTGCTAGAAAAATGGCCTTTACCTTGGCCAGCATGCTCGGGATAATATATGTAGTCCACCTCTATATGTAAATGAAATTATGCATATAATTGTTTGACAAAATACTATGGCAGCTAATCATTGTGAGGCCATGTATGATGCATTTCCAACCATCTAGGGTATATGACTGGTGAAATAAGAGGATATACACACTTCATAACCACATATCCTCTAATGTTATGTTGTCCTCTATAAAATGGGAACATGGTTAACACATTTTCACCTAAAACTAATTTGGCAACTTCTCTATGTTTCACTGTGCCAGTAATACTTCTGGCAAGAGACAAATAAAACTGCTCAATACTGATTTCATCATAAGGATTGTATGATCGAATTTTCTCGATCATTTTATAAATATCCTATCTAATAGTGACTAATCTATCTCAATTAGCCAAATTGGGGGAGTTTTGAATTGTTTTCTCTAAACATTTTAGAGCAGTGTCTAATCTAGCAATACTATCTTGAAATAAATTTGATCTAGTTTGAGCATCTTGCTCAGAACGAGTGGAATGATGATATCCCTCATCGACCATGATATATATATCTTTATATGTAAATAGATAGAGATCTACATATCATTAAAACAAAATATACATGATGTTAAACAAATTTAAATTGAAAATTTCAAAACTAAAACAAATATATATTTAAATTAAACAAAATTTTCAAGTTTCAAAACTAAAACATTTTTAACTTTAAATATATCATAGTTCAAACTTTATATCTATCTATATGTTCAATAGTTCACATTCTATAACAACTTAGATAACATAAGAAATTTGAGAACTCCAAAGAAACTTTCAATACATGTGCACATGTATATATATATTTATATGTGTGCATGTGTACATGTGTATGTATATATACATTTATGTGTATGTATGGATGTACATGTACATGTGGGAGTGAATGTGTACATGTATGTACATATTTAAATGTGTATGTGTGTATGTACATGTACATACATACATACATATGTATGTATGTATATGCACATACATGTACACATGTACATGACATATGTATATATGTATATATATGTATATGCATAAATATGTATGCATAAAAATATAAATGTACATGCACACGTACATATAAATACATATATTTATACATACATACTCAAGTACATACATACATACACATGTACATGTACATATATGTACATACATATGTAATTAGGAGAAAATCAGATATAAAACTAAAATAGAAATATATCAAATCCTAACTAGCACAATAGAGTACGAGCAAGCATGAAAATCACAATAACAAATGAATGCAAACCCAATTCCACACTAAACTCAATTTATCTCCATTTCTTTGAACTCAACCTTGCATGAGAATGCAAGATTTTGAAGGATTGTTGATGGAGGAATGTTGGTTGCTCAATTCAACAACATAACGACCTGATGAAATTGACAAATGGAGAATGATAGAGACAGATGGAAGACTGAAGAATGATTTTGACAGAGTGAGGATACTTAAGAATCAACCCCCCTAAATGGATTGTGAGAGGTTGTATTTATAGAGCCTTGATGTGGAAAGAGATAAGATTTGACAAGATTCGATAAGGATCTGATTTTTGACAAAAGAGGAAATACAACGAGATGAGATAAGATTTTAAAAAGATAGAAAGATTTTGATTTATTGTTTTAAAGGAAATAAATCCTAAAAAGATGGGAAGGATAATGAAATAATAAAATTATTAAATAATGATAAAGCATTATCTAATAAAGGATAAGGATGATGTGGAAAGATAATTAAATAATGTAAAATCATTATTTAATTATAGACTACAGTGAAAAGGATAATTAAATAAATACAAATTTATTTAATTATAGGAGAATGGATAAATGACTAATTAAACAATTAAAATAATTATTTAATTAGAGAGGATAAATGGTCATGAATAATTAAATAAATAAATAGTTATTTAATTATAAAAGTATAGATTAATGACTAATTAAACAATTAAAATAATTATTTCATTAGAGAGTATAAATGGTCATGAATAATTAAATAAATAAATATTTATTTAATTATAGAAAAAGGGATTATGGATAAATAGGGAATAAATGAAATTAGTCAAATAACTAAGATTTATTTAACTAATTAGATGATGACATGGGTAGGTCTAGGGAAAAAGATGCTACAAGATGTCTAAATGATGTGATGTTGGGACAAGGTATTGTAAGAGGACATTTTTGGGTGTCTACATTTTGCCCCTCTTTGAGATGATGTTTGAGATGATGAGATCTGTGTCAAGTAACATCATTTCAAAGAATCTAAGATATGGATAAAAGAAAATGGATGATGAAGGAAAGATAGGATAATGATGATGTAGAAATATGATGTGGGGATGATGCCCCCTCGAGAGGATAGGCGTGTTGAACAAACACGAGTATGCTCTCAAAATGAAATGATAAGGATAGACAAGATTAATGATGCAAGATAGGAAGTGGATGAAGGAGATGAATGATACGTTATGCTGCAATGAAGGTGAGCAACCATGATGTTTGATATAGCACTAGACATTATGCACCAAGATATAAGGACCAAGGTGACGATTTGTCTCGTGCCCCAACATAATACAACCTTGTCTAGATGTATGAGGAAGTAAACTTGGAGCATTAAATTCCTAATGCACAAAAGGCATGATATGACCTTAGATGCAAAGGATAGTGCAAAAAATATATTCCAACATGCACAAGATATGAATATTAGCTGGAATGATATGGATTTGATACAAATGCAAGATAAAATGATAACACACACAAGCAAGCAAGCAAGCATGCACAAATGATTCAAAAACAAACAAGGTAGTGCCCTTATCAAGCTGTAAAGTGTTGATTGATGGATTGATTGATGATGAAAGTGTTGTCATTGCGGGGAGCGACATATCCCTAGATAAACACAAGGATGATTGAAAATTGACTAATTGACTTTGATTGATGATGATAGTGTTGTCATTGTGGGGAATGGCATATCCCTAGATCAACATAAGGATGATGATAATTGATTGATTGATTGGGTTTACAACAAGATTAGGATCAAGACCAAAGGATGTGATTGGATAATTTGACAAGATTGATCGACTTGATTGGTATGGATTAAGGATTGACTTGCATTTGGATTATTGCTTGGATTGATTCGATTGAGTTGATTGGATGAAATGGTTTTGATGACGATGATTGATTTGGTTGAATGGAGGGATGATTGGATTGAGGTGAGGGATTGAATCAATGAAATTGGAAGAAGTAGTTAGATGGATTGATTTTATTGCTTGGATTTTTGTTGGCTATTTGATTTTTTTTGTATTTTTGGGGATATTTTGATTTTTTTGTATTTTCAAAATATTTGATTTTTTGGATTTTTTGAAATATTTTGTCTTTTTATTTATTTTGAAATGTTTTGATTTTTTGGATTTTTTTGGGGATATTTTGATTTCTTTTTGAATTTTTTTTTGGATTTTTGAAATGTTTTGAGGTGTAATTGGATTAAAATTTGGGTAGCCTTTGTGCTAGATACCAATGACAAGGGGAAAACCAAGTCTAGGTGCACGGAGATAGATGGGATTGATGGATGAAAGGGTGTATGCATCATAAGAGAGCAAGGATGTGATCTCCAAATACTAACGCATAGGAATAACATGTCCCATTCTAGGTACAATACTTAGGATTTTTCATGACAAAGCTTTTGACAATAGGATAATGACAGGCCTTTTTGGAAGGATGAGGTATGTCAATAGATACCCAAAAAACATGTTTCAACATTTTTCCATTATGTCTTCATCAAGATCAAAAGGAGAAGGGTGGATAAGTGGACTCAATATAATAGGTATGTATGATGGCTAAAGATTGTAGGTAGGATGGAAATGATATGACATGAAAATGATAGGTTGGATAGATAAGACATTGTGCCCCCAAGTGTAAGTGACATAGAAGATCAGCCTGCACATGATGCCTATTCACCAAGTTTTCATCATGGTACTTATCCAAGGCGCTTGTTTTCTAGGTTTTCACCATTGGATGAAGGGATTTCTCTTTACTTCTTTTTTTTATTTTTCTTTTTTTTTTCCTTTTTTTTTTTGGACTTTTTGGATAGGATAAGGGGAATATGGATAGGAGGGACTCAAATGTCTAGTTGCATGAAAGGTGATAGTCCCACTAGGGATGGATGCCATTGCATGGACCATGTCAAATGTCATTGTGCTCATAGATGTTGGTAAGGGATGACATGAAAGGGAGATGGAGTAGGTAGATGATGGATTATGATGTGGATTATGTAGGGAAGATATATAACTTATATGGGACTTATGGAAAAGATGAATGGGGATGCTTAGCCAAAAGCATGGACCATAGGAAGATGGTGGGGGAGATATGTAGGATAATGAGTGAAGGATGAGGAGATGGAGGTATGTGGAATTGTTGTGAAATGGAAGGGAACCATGACCAATGGTTTCACACACTATGATAAACGTTGAAGCTTTTGATGTGGATGGGGTGTAGGAAGCAATGGAGATGTTTGCTTAGGAGGTGGTTGATGAAGTGTTTTAGGTACCCACATAGACTTAGTATTTTTATGATTTTTCTTTGGCTTATGGGATTTTTGTAATTTTTGAATAGAATGTGCATTTTGGATGGAAGGGGATGGTTGGGATTTTTGTGATGTAGATGCCTCATTTGACTTGATTTACTTTTTCTTAGGGACCCAAACCATTTTAGTTTTGGCCTTTACTTTTGGAGGTATGGGCTTATATAACTTTTTGAATTTATTTTGCTTTGAATTTTTCCATTGATGCCCCAAGGCATGAGGATTTTTAGGATTTTTTAATTTATAGGTAGAGGCATTGATTTTTTTTCTTTTGAATCCCATGGGTATGGTAGAATGAGTGGAAGCTTCATGTTTAGACAATGTGTGCATTGATTGTTCATGATTAGGATTTTTAGAAGATTTATGGATGGATGAATAAGGGGATTGTATAATGGAAATATTAGGTGGGGGGATTGTATCATGGCCTTCTTGATCATAGGTAAGATCATAGAGGGGAGCTTGATCATAAATAGGACCAAGTATTTTATGAATGGGATCATTAGATGGGCCTAGATCTTTATTAGAATGAGAGGTTAATGTTTTTTCATGCTTAGGATAATGATCTTGACATAACTATTGGCTTTCTTGAATGGGCTCAACATGTTTTAGATGGTCAACAACATGGAGACATGATGGAGGCCGACTTAGGCTCAATGGGGAAGATTCTTGAATAGGCTCAAGGGGGAGACTACATGATGGTGTTGTAAGAATGGGTATGATGTTTGAAGATTCTTTGGTAGGTTCAAACATATGAGTTGGATGACATGGTGATGTTTGATTCCTTGCTAGTAGCCCTTGGGTCATCCTTTGTAGGTGGATGAGTGGATTTGGGTAATGCCATAGGTTTACTCTTGAAATTTTTGAATTTAGGGTGTAGATTTGATGGAAGATTAGATGATGGTGGGGGTAATGAAGAGTTTGATGGATTAGAAGGTGGAGAGGCCAATGGATTAGGACTAAGACATGGTGAATTAGGGATAGGAATTTGATTGGATGGAGGTATGAGAAATTTATAGGGTGTATACCTAGGTTAGTATTCCCCTTGTCAATGGTTGCATTAGAACATGATGAATTTTGACCATGTTGCAAGGTAGAATTTAAAGTCACATGTGTTTGTCATGATGTGGCTTGATAGGTTGGCATGGCATTGACATGTGAAAAAGTGGATGGATTAGATTGGTATGAGGTAGAAGGGGATGGCACATTAGGTTGAGGTGGCATTGGTTGATAATGAATGGATAGGGGATGATGTTGTGGTTGTTGAATTTTACAAGTGGCAATGAAATGATTGGCTTGAGCTAGGAGGTGTTGGATTTGAGGTGATTTAATTTGTTGAAATTTTTGGAAGAGGGTTTGAAGGCTTTGTATGGTTTGGTGGTCTAGGGGTTGGGGTATTTGGTGAAGTTTTTGAAGAAGGTTTTGAAGTTGGGATGCTAGGTCTTCTATTGTTGACATGATGTAAAATGATGTTGAGTAGATTAAAGAAATGATGATTAGGATATGATGTGAAATGACAAGATTGGATGACTTGATTGATTAGGATGAAATGGATAGGATGTGGCTAAGAAGGGTGATTAGGATGAAAGTGATTGGATATGAATGTGTTGGAAGAATGTGTAGAGTGACTTGTCTTTATGTGTTTGGTGCTTATCTTGATTTGGAAATGTTTAAACGAATGATCACACATGTACACACATAATTCACTCACGCAAGACACATAAAACCCTCTTGTGGTATAAAAAACCACTCAAATAATTCCTTTTATTATTAGAGCACCAAATCAATCAGGAGCACCAACTCCTTTTATCAATTTTGAATAATATCAACGATTCAGAGGGTTTCTCTATTTGAATAAAACCTTTTACAAAAATTGACTGATATACACAATACCTTAAGAATTCAAAAGAAGATTAGAATCCTTAAAATATTAGGTATAGTAGTATAATGATCTACCTCTCAAGTATTTTCAATATTTCAAATACATATAATCAGATTGGCTTAAAAGTCGTCTCTATTTTTCCTCTCTCACATATGGGTTCAAAGACCTTTGAATATATATATACACATAAATAATGTCAAATTGATTTCCAACTATCTTTCTCATAACTGATTTTCAAATCAACGAAGAAACCCTAGAAACCATACATCAAATGCCATTAAGATTTCAAAAATTATGATTAAAAAAACCCCTGTTAAAATAAATTTCAAAATGAGAAAAAATCTTTGAAACAGTTAACTAATTTCCCAACAATTTCTCTATTTTGATGCATAAAACAAAACTGAATCTTGAAACAAGTTCTTTGTTAATCTGTAATCACCATTTCTAGATTTGAAAGAACACCAATAACTGATTTTACTCCAAGTGGATAAGGCTCGGTGTTACCCTTTTATGAATGAAAACAAGAACAAAATGTATTACCCTTATGGAGCTTCTAGCTGACTAACCATCTGTGCTTCAAGCTTCCATTCCTTTTCTTTTCCATGTCAGCTCCAAGCAGCTAGGGTTTCACCTTCAATAAAATGATAATTAAAAAGTTCATTTTTCCCTAATCCTTCACTCCATCAAATACTAAACTCAAGTGTATAATGATGCCAGTTCTGAATGCAATGATATTCCATATCATTTGAAGTCCATGTGCATGTTTAAAACCACCAACAACATAATTACCAACTCAATTTCCAAGTCACGCTATCCACATGTTTATTATTGTCCACGTGTGCAATGAACACTACAATGTTATTCTCTACCTTCGACTGTCTAAGATAAAGTATCATATACTTTATGCTAAGCTAAAACGAATAAATATAGTGCCAAAGTGATAATCAATGTCGACTATCTATCAAAGCCAATACAAATAAAAGTTCATATGAACTATATAAAATATGGTAAGCCTGAGTGTAGATCAAAATACAATAAGTGATATATAATACAAACAATATCTAATTTGAAATATGAAGAACCCGATTACTAATAATGCCACATCAAAGCCATGTGTGGCTTTATCTTACTAATAATGCCAAGGTATCAAGGCTCGATAACATGTATAACCAAAATGAATGTATAGAACCCGAATTTTATAGAGTATGCCTTGAGCCAAGGTGAGCTTAATAAAATGTAAGTGAATCCTTTATGAAGTTATATGAATAACCCATGAATATAAATGCAACATGATAAACTTTATGTGTATCAAGGATGATACAACCATGTAAATCAAGCATATAAAATCTGAATAAAATTAATTTTCCATATAAGACTTCATGAAAACTGAAGCTTACCAAATTACCTTCAATTCAAGCAATGAAATGTTATCACCTGTATGTGTCTTAGCAAAACTAAGTAGAGACTAACAATAAACATGCCAATGTAAGTACCAGCCAATATCATTGAACCAATCTGAATGTTAGAACAACATGATATCACCTGATCATCAACCCCATGTATATATCCTCTGCACATGAATCCAACATGATCGGTTCTACAAAACAAAACTGAAGGTATCCAAAGCACTGTCCACAAAGTACTGAATTAGTCCAACCAAAGTAACAAAAACTGAATAATGCAAGAGTATCCAAACAGAACTAAGATCATTATAAATACAACTGAACATACCACTGAAGATATCATCAGGTGTAAACCAACCAACACATGCATAACCACAACCAACACAACATTGTAGACCATATGTGTATCATGTATTACCCAAGCCAATCAATATGTACCAAAAGCTGAAATCTAAGACCATGTAGATCAACTGCGGTCAATATCAATATCACCAAATCCTATTTTGACATCAAGGACAAACAATTATAATAAACAACTGAAATCCAACACATACATGCATACACACATACAGATACATATATAATACATACATACATGCATACACACATACACATATGTATATAATACATACATACATGTACACATGTACACACATGTACATATATGTACACATACACACATGTACGTGCATTATGTACATAATGTATACATGTACACACATACACATATATATGTATACATGTACATGTACACATGGTGAACTAGAAATTTGGGGTTTTCAATTTTTTGTTTATAGAAATGTAAATTTAGGAAAAATGTGTGTATGTACATACATGTACATACACATACATACACATCCATTTACATATATATGTTTACACATGTATGTATGTATGTACATTCAAGTACATACACATACATGTACACACATACATACATATACATATATATGTACATGTATGTACACACATACATACATGTAAGGTGAAAATATATCATGTGCATCCTTCATTCTTTTAATAAAATGCATGATGAAGATGACACAATAGAGAAGCATTAGCAGGTCTGAGTTTAGGATAAAAGTGAAAGTCACTATGCCAAAGGTTGTGCATTAGATTTCACAATGCAATTTTTTTTTTTTCACAACAATCTAGTAAAATAGCAAAAGATAAATAACATATTATATTTTATATACATAGAAACTGAAGATTTGAAATTAATAAATTGTAGATGTAAACACAGTACGATATAGCCTTAAATAATAATTCAAATACCTACTTACACAATAGGGTGAAGCATTTTTTATTCAATCTTTTTTTTTTTTGAATATTTAAAAATACAATGATATATACATTGTATCAAATAAAATAAGGAATGTACTTTTAGTTGTTAGTATCATTCCACTTCTCATTTTCATAATAAGAAGGGAATGTCATATTAGTATCCATTTATAGTACACTGTAGTGTCTAACTTTTGTCGTGCATCTTGATGAATCAAATAGAATCCATGATAGAGTTGAATTTTTCTGAGATGCAATAATTCCTACCCAAGGATGGGACTTATTCAAGTACTATCACAAGAATAGCATTTCAAATCGACCCATCTTAAACATATATAATTATGATAAAGGGAAACTAGTGGTGCCTAATACATTTGTTGATGTGGAATTGATTAGAGCCATTTGTAGTAAATATGACACATACAAGAACTTTGTACAATTTTAAAGGTGAGCCTCCAATGAAATGAAGCAAGGAACTAATTTTTAAGGTGTTCAACCTCAACCTTACTACAAATATTCAAATAAAATTTGATGAATTGAACAAAGAGTATAGAAGAGATAGGTTCAATTATAGATTTAGGTGATTGCCACACCACAAAAGAGGGATCTTGAAAATAAGATTGTATCATTTTCTAAGGATGAGATAAAGTCATTTGATGTAGATATTTTTCAAGATTATTTCATAAAAACATACTATGCTTTGTGCCAAGTACTGGTTCCTAATTTCAAATCCTAGATTCCTATCCACTTGATAATGGTGGTTGCTAACATTCAACATAGAGGTGTGGATAGATATTTTGACTATACTACCTGCATTGAAGAGAGAATCCACAAGAAGATATTTTTCTGCAAACCTAATGAAAAAATCCTATATTTTAAGTGGTATTAAATGATAGGGAACATTTTTTTGTATTGCGCACAAAAGGTTTGGAGCAAGGTAGTTCATGTTGGAATCAAGCAACACTACGAGGGGGGGTGAATCAGTCTTGTGCAATTTTTAACTTTATTAATCTGATCATTAAAGTACTGATAACATTCAACCAAAATAAAAATGCATGCACATAAGACAAATAACCACAACACCATAACACAAAGATTTTTTACGTGGAAACCCTGTTAGGGGAAAAACCATGGTGGAGGTTAATCCACAATATTGTTTTGAGTATACTCAAAAGAAAATATTACAAGATGAGAATGCACTTGCATTCAGGCACACTGCCTAGAGCTCACTGCTCAAAAAATGAAATGCTTACTACCTTAAAAAAGTTTGGAATACTTCCAAAGAGTTTGAACTGATTAAGTAGTATCTACCAATGCTTGATTACAATTCTGGCTAGGCTCAACAATCGAATTCAGGACCTTTTGACTGATTCTGCTCTTTTTCTCTGTTCTACTTCATTTCACACCAAAAATCCTTAATGCACAAGTGAAATTGTGCATAATCAATATTGACCTTCAAACATTCCCAACATACATCAAATCACATCGAACACACACCAAATGATATAATCGATCACTTATATATATCTTCTAGCAAGAATTCAATCACTACATGTCGGCTTCAACACAATAAAAAAATATTCACAAATAGTCAGCTCAAATCATCCATAATATTCAATGCATATCCACAAGAGTCAGCCAAAACATAGTGAGGACCCATACCAAAATGTTAAAACACAAAAATACTTAAACAATAACTCCTTAAATATCCACGACACACCATATTCACCAAATCGACCTCCAAATAATAATGAGAAGAAAATTAGTTCATTGGACCTTCTAACTTCCACCCAAATTGATACAAGGCACCAAGATTTACAGATAACACATATTATCCATCGAACAATACTCCTTGAGATCCACAACATAAAATAATAACAAAAATTATGCATAAGAATCGAATAACACAAAGTTACTAGATGCTTTGTTCGAACTAAACAGATAACTACTGATCTTCAATCTATCTACCGGTATGAGAAAATTCCAATGCACGGATCAATTGGCTAACAAGGGTTGCCATCAGTGACAACACCAGAAAACATGTGCAATGTCTCTTGCCAACAATCTCCCCCTTTGGCATTGATGGTGACACTTAGTGAAAAATGACTAAGTGTCGGATCAGTACTAAAAAAATACACTACCACCCAAAACTCCAAAAATATCTTCATCCACAACTCAAAGCTACAACTCCCCAAACTACAACTCCCCCTTAGATGAATATACATTTTTCACTATTCTAGTCTCCCCCTTTGACATCAATGGAAAAGATGGGGAATCCGCATACAAAACTCCTATAAACAAACAAAAACTTCAAACATCATATGTACAAACTTTATTTCAAACAACTTACACAAACTTGAATATATCTGCAAAATTTGTCTTTAACAAGTTCAAGCTTGTGTCCCAACACTTCTTGAGACTTTCCAGAATAGTTATGTGACCATAGAGTAAGTAATATTTCACTTCTGTAGCTTCAAGGCTCACTGGATCACTAACCGCCATAGCATCATGTGCTTCTTTCAAAGCATTCAACATGGTTTCCATCTTTGGACCAATTAGCCCTCTAAGCTCATTAGCTCTTTCCACAAATCTGTCATTATCATGCTTTAGACTCTTTATTTTTTCAAGTAAGGATATAACTTGACCTTCTTGTTCTCCAATAGAAATAGTTAAAGGATCAAAAACATCATAAATAGCAACTAACTCTTTCTCATGATCCTTAACCTTCTCATTTTCCTCAGTAAGTTTTGACAGAGACGAACAAGACTTATAAATCCTTCCACCTTTTGACAATGCACTTTGAACATTTTTCACATAGATAGCTAACAGAGATTTGTCTTTTACTATCAATCCTTTCAACCTACAAATCTTCCTAGTATCAAATTCCTTCTAAACTTTGACCAAAGTTGACTTCTCAAGTGACTCAAAATGAGTACTTACCAAATTTATAAGTTTCTTCAGCTCATCAGAGGAAAAACCGAATGGATTCTTAACATAAGTAGGCATGATCCTTTCCAAAATTCTAGATGCTAGATTCAATAACTCACTATCCTCAATGTGAGACTTTGGAATTTCTTCCCTAGCCTTAGCTTGTGCAAATGATGAGACTTTCATTTTCTGAATTGAGGACAAATTAGACAAATTAATAGGAGCATCTCCCAACTCAAGATCAAGTTCTTCATTTTTCTCTTCTAAAAACTTCTTCACTGCCTCTGTAGTGTCTCTTGCTTCCACCAGAATTCCCTTGACTTCAACCTTCTTTTCCTCAACTACTGTTTCCATAGCCACAAATTTTTGCTTGTCATTTGGAGCTTCAATTTCTTCAATTGATATCTCCTTTTCTTCAACTGACACAATTTTGGGAGATTCAATATCCATAGGTTCTTTTGTAGTATGTACATCAAGAGGAATCTGAGTGTCCTCAATTCTAACCTCTTCATTTATTGGACTAGATGAGATATCTTCCACATGCTCTTCTACATCAATTCTTTTCTTTAATAGAATTTTCTTCATAATGTTTTTTGTTTCTTTTTCTAATTATTTAGTTTTACCCAACATAAGCTTGTTTATTCTTGTTTTTCTTTTGAACTCTCTTTTTGCTTCTTTTAGAATTGCTTTCATTTCTTCAATAGACATTACCAGACTTAAATTTTCAAGAACCCGTTATCTCATCTAATCTTCTTCATTTCTAGCATTAACTCTCCTCATCTCCAAAATTTCATACAATTCCTTAGGCAACTGTGCCATTATCTCAACAAGAGTCATATTGAAATTGTTCAAATATTTTATTGTAGCCTCCTCAAGGACTCTTTGACCAACAGTATCAAAGGTACCATACACTTCACATAGGGGGTTAAGGTTTCCATCCTTAATTATACCTCTTTCAACTTCCTCTACTGACATACCTAGTTTTTTAGCTTCATCTTCTTCTTTGATTTCTCCTCTTCATCAGAGGGCTTGACTATTGTTGATGTATGGGTGATCATATGCTTTATTTCTCTAAATTCTTCATCAGATTCTATCTCTTCATCATTTGAAACAACTTTATACACTCTTGTGCTCTTATCCTTAGACTAGAATAGGCTTATCACTTTTCCAATTCACCTTCCCTCCTACCACAACTTCACCCATGAAATAAAAGAACAAACATAGCAAAAAAATTATAGTATTTAAAAGAATTTTTCTTCTCTTTCTTAATCTTACCAAGATTTTCCATAAGCTCACTTCGAAGCAATTCACACAAATTATACTCTGCATTCTCCTTTACCATTTGATAGGCTGCATATATGGTTGTACTAGATACAAAATTTTCTCATTTTGAGTGATATATCTTATAACCAATGACCATCAAGGAAAATTTCACACCCACATCAATGATTTTATCAATTTTCATCGCTCTTCTATCAAATATAGAACCAGTTGAATCAGTGACTATTTTATTTTTCATAGACTTAAAAATCGACAATCCACTGGAGGAATTTAAACCTGTAACAAAACTTATAGCCTCTTTTGTAATCTTAAAGGGTTGATTCAACCACATGAATTCAGCATGAACTTGAATTAAGATGTATCAGACCCATTCATTTTCATCAAACATGGGAAATTTCACAATCTACATGAATTTATTTTCCTCTAGGATTTTGAATTTAGGATTAACACAAAAATCCTCTCCAACAATGTGTTTGGAATATAGATTTAGCAACTGCGAGATTCCTAACTCCTCAATATTGAAATGAATGTATGCCCTAATATCTTCAATGTGCAAAACGTCATACGAAATAGACAAAAATGCACCTAAGGGCTCGGTCTCAATAGAATTGAAAGGATGCCATTTAAACTTCTAGCGGGTTCTATCCTTGACTTCAACTACCAATGGAGTAGCCATTTTCATAAATTCACAGTTTTACAAGTTTTCCCAAAAAATACCTTTTAGCCGAATTAGGGTTTGAACTTTGAATCACCTTCATGCTTGAATTATTCACCAAATTTTTCCAAAGTTTGCTTTAAATCTCTTCAAACTTCCTCTCAAAATGCAAAGTGACAAATGAAGGATAGAAATAACCTGTTATCATTCACACACCTAACCTTTTTGACGCAATAAATGCTTTTTCCCTAACACATGGATACCCTATTTCCATATACTGTAAAAGATAACTCTTATGCGAACCTTCAATTCTGCATAATTTTTTTCAATAGCATCTATAGATCATCAATACAATCATAGAACTCTTCCACATCTTGATGTCGATTTCCTACAGGGGGTTTGAAATATTTTCTTGATAGTTCACCCTAGGCCAGAGGCCTTAACCTAATTCCTGGAGGAATTACTAGAAGCTGATTTTGGTGTTGGCTCATTTCCTACAACAAAGGGACTCTTCTTTACCCATGTCTTCTTCATCTGCTTCCTGATTTGATTTGTAGTGACTTTCCCTTTTTCTTTTTCATCCTTCTACATGTTTCTTCTCTAGTTTACCAGACCTCTTCTGCAGAATCTAGCAATATGACCCGTTTTGTTGCAATTGTAGCACACCATATTTCTTTGTCCAAACCAGTTGTTCCACTATCTTTCTCATGATCTACACTGGTTAGCAATATGGCCAAATCTATTGCATTTATAACATCTAACTTTCCTATAAAAGTTGTTCATCACATTTTTGCATTCATTTGACTTATGACCATACTTTTTAGAATTAAAGCACTGACTAGAGAATGATGGACCATTTGAATTTATTCTACTTCTTCATTGAGCTACCATATGACCAAATTTATTGCAAACATAACAAATACAATTAAAACTTTGAGCATTAGGTTATCTTACCGGATACCTTCTAGTTTTGTTCATCTGATTTCCTTGTCTGAACCTCATTTTTCCATATTTCCTTTGTCCTTGTCCAGATCTGGAACTTTCTCCTTCTTTATATCCAAGAAATCACTTGTCACCATTAGTCCTCTGACTTTTAGTTAATTCATCAATCTTGGCTGAGCTAAACTTGAACTTCTCCTCGAATTCTTTTGTTGTAGCAAGTTCATCTCTGAGATCAACAATGTGCTTTCAAGCTCTTCCTCATTGTGTTTGGATTGTTCTAACTCAAGTTCCAACTGAATGAATCCATCAGTAATTTGACTGCATTCTTCCAATTTCTCTTTCAGGGATTGGGCAAGCTTTTCTTCATTTTTCTTCCTATCTTCAATTTCCTTAGTCATCCTCATAATAATAGATTCCATCTCATTCTTTTGAACTGCATTATCCCTGGTAAGCTTTTCACATTCTTCTATCTTTTCCTTTAGGGTTTGACTCATTTGTTCATCTACAATGCATTTATTGTCTTCATGCTTGATTTGATCACAAAGTTCCCTACTCTTCTCTATGGACTTATTGATTTTTTCTTTCAATGACTCAATGAATCTCTCAGCATTCATGAGATTTTCTTGTAATTCCCGGACTTCATATTTTTCCTGATCAAGATCATCTAGGGCCACCATAAGTTGTTGTTGAAGACTACTTGAATCCATTGAAACACTTTTCAAAATCTTCCCCAAGCTTTTAAGCTTCTTCTAAGGAACTGAGCTCTAATACCAATTGTTGGAATCAAGCAACACTAAGAGGGGGGGTGAATCAGTGTTGTGCAATTTTTAAGTTTATTAATTTGGTCATTAAAGTGCTGATAACATTCAACCAAAATAAAAATGGATGCACATAAGACAAATAACCACAACACCATAACACAAATATTTTTTACATGGAAACCCTGCTAGGGGAAAAACCATAGTGGAGGTTAATCCACAATATTGTTGTGATTATACTAAAAAAAAAGATTACAAGATGACAATGCACTTGCATTTAGGCACACTGCATAGAGCTCAATGCTCAAAAATTGAAAGCCTTGCAGCCTTACAAAAGTTTGGAATACTTCCAAAGAGTTTGAACTGATTAATTAGCATCTACCAATGAGTGATTATAGTTTTGGTTGGGCTCAACAATCGAATTTAGGACCTTCTGACTGATTTTGCTCTTCTGCTTTGTTTTGCTTCAATTCGCACCAAAAATTCTTGATGCACAAGTGAAATTGTGCATAATCACTCTACTGACCTTTAGACATTCTCAACATACTCAAGTCACATCGAACACACACCAAAATGATATAATCGATCACCTAGATATATCCGCCACCAAGAATTCAATCGCTACATGTCAGCTTCAACAAAATAAAGAAAATATTCACAAATAGTCGGCTCAAATCATCCATAATATTCAATGTGTATCCATAAGAGTCGGCCACAAAATAGTGAGGACCCAAACCAAAATGTTAAAACACAAAAATACTTAAACAGTAACTCCTCAAATATCCACGACACACCATATTCACCAAGTCGGCCTCCAAATACTATTGAACAAAAAATTATTTCACTGAACCTTCTAACTTCCACCCAAATTGATACGAGGCACCAAGATTTACAGATAACACATATTATCCATCGAAGAATACTCACTGAGATCCACAACATAAAATAATGAAAGAAAATCTGCATAAGAATCGAAGAACACAAAATTACCAGATGCTTTGTTCTAGCTAAACAAATAACTACTGATCTTCAATCTGTCTACTGGTATGAGAAAATTTCAATGTGTGGATCAACTGTCTGACAAGGGTTTCCATTAATGACAACACCAAAAAACATGTGCAGTGTCTCTTGCCAACAATGTAGTTGTAGTTACAAAATCCTAAGGGAAAGCCAATGCTAATTCAAGGGAAAATCGACATTTGAGATATACACTAAAGAACTTCTGATTATATTATGTTTGAAGAGTATTTTGTCCATATAATACTAATATTTTTGGGTTTTCAAGGTAGCATATTATTTGATAAAGTGATTAAATTCTTGAGGCCAAAGGATAGGTTTCCAAAGAAGGGTTTTGATCATCCCTTAAAAGAAACGAGCTTTTGAGGACCATAACAACCCCAAATAAAAGATGTGTAATCCAAAATGAACAGTCAATGTGACAATTATACAAAGAAATCCCAACACATGCCTCAAACATTGGAACTCTCACCATAATACAACAAAAAAAAAATCATGGGGGATGATATAGACAACCATTTCATGAAATACCAAGCACCAGTACCACTAAAGTCATCCATACGATGCAAGGGTGTAGGAAAGTTGAGAACAAAAAATTGAGGGGTTCAACCCCTACAAAACCCATGACTGATTGAAAGATAAGATATGTGATGAGTTCAGCCCTCATCACTAATTGATAGTTGAGAACCCAAAAGACAATTGACTCGGGTTCAAGTCTCATTGGCTCCATTTTAACACCAATAAACTTCCCAAACCCATCCAAATGCACTTCAAGAAAGTATCAATCAAATCTTTGACGACCTTTGGGCTTCCAAGAATATACAACAGAGGTGACATCTCAAGAAAATGACTGAATTAATTTTCCATTGTGCATCAAGGGTGAAATGTAATCATTAAAAACCTTGGATATCTATAAGATCTTGTAATGAGATCCTAGTTAGGTATTTACATAAACTTTCAAGTCTCAACAAAAGGGATAAGGAAACAAGGGTGTTTGAATTACCATCAACTTCACAACCTGTAGTTGTCAATATAGGGAATGATACTACATTGTCTACATATGTTGCACTTGGCAGCCATCCTACTTCACTAGTATATTTCTATGGGGGTAAGGCCACTTATTCAGAATTTCAAGTAAAGATGGCTAAATTAATCGCACAACATCTGATATAATTTAGAATTTGTAGTGAATAATCCACACATAGTAGAGACAAATGGATATCAACAGTTTTAGTTTTAAAATTAAAGTGATTTAAGCAAAAATTATGTAGGAGTTTTATTTTTCATCTCTCTTCTTCATTTTGTTGGGTTTGTGTACATATTAGCTTAGAAAAAATGAAGACAATCATCGATTCAAAAATAGTGGACATCCCAAAGGGAGTAAAAGTTGAAATAACGGCCAAGGGATATTTTTAGAAGTTTTTGTATGATTTGTAACTTTAAATCATTAATGTTCCACAAAACTACTAAACCCCAAATTTCTAGTTCACTGGGGAAAATTACATGGTTTAAAAAACAAAAATTGACATTTAATGTTCTATATTACAAATGACAAATTGTATGCATTTCCTTCATGTAAATCACAAACACCATAGATTTGCAACACATTCAGCCAATAAAATGTAACTAGTTGAATTTCTTTGAAACAATCAACCAAACCCTAAATCTGATAGAGCTCCCAAATAAGGGTATGTGCAAGATCATCATAGAAAAAACAGGCCCTTAAGTGGCAAAAAAATTCAGAAAAATTAGAGTTAGACAACTTGACGTAAAAATTTGAATACGTTATCTATATTATTTCAAAAATATGTAAGAATATAATTTGTAGCAAATTGAATGTAATTTCTAAACTACTGGGTTTTTTAAAAAAAAAAATCTATTCGGTGAAAATTTGAAATTTCAATGTAGTAGTACTTAAATTTGAGGGAAAAAATAAGTAGGTGTATGTCCGACACCCTAACCACAATAAAATGATAATATTTTTTTATGATATTTTAGATATAAGTAGAGGACTCATGTCCTGATGTGATGCATTTTTTTTTTGTATTTTTTTCCAAGTAAATAATTAATTATGAATTTTTTATTACAACTTTTAAAAAATATAAAAACTTGTATGTCTAACCATCTTAACTTGGTCAAAACTTCATGAAATTCAATTTTTCTTTTTCTAATCCTATAGTATGTGAAGCATAGATTTGGATGCATGTTTTGGATTCAAAAAATGTGATACTGTTTGAAAGCTATAGATTTTTTTCAATCAGCCTATCAATTAGGACTTTAGTTGTAATTCGAATAGAAAATGAATAATAATTACTTATTAAATTCAAAGTAAAGCATAATTTATATTGGTGGAAAGTTGAGAATATCCTTTAAAAACCCTTTTTATTTCATCAATTTTGGGTTAAAAAAAATTCATTAGCCGCATACCCATCATATTGCCACTTTTTGGCCCATCATGATCTTGCACATACCCACAAAACACATCCAATAGAACTACCAAAATAAACATAGAATGAAGAAAATCAACAAAGAACATGGGTATTTATTGTAGTTGGTGATCTTGGTGATCTTAACCTCGGTTGGCAATCTCTCACCTCAAAACCTTTCGCCTGAGCATGCAAAATGGTCGGGCATTTGGTCTTTTTTTTCACTGATTTCGGTCAATACCTTTTCGGTCGAGTGCCTTTCAGCCGAAAAGCACTCAGCCAAAAAGGTACCACCACGTCAGTTCCATGTCACTACCTTGTGCCTTTGGCCAAAAACCTCTTAGCTGAAAATGTGCCAGCCAAAAGTAATTCGCTCAAAATTACTTTTTTGGCCAAAAGTGTGACATAGGATTGTGCTTTTACCCCAAGAGGACATTGATTTTTGGATTTTTGATGTTCGACCTTTTTAGGTTTTTTTATGTTTTCTAAATGTTTTGGATTTTTCCTTTACAATTTTCTAAATGTTTTTAGATTTTCGCTATAAAGGATTTTGCAAATGTTTTTGGATTTTCTAGATAAGATTTTATGAATGTTTTTGGTGTTTTCTAGATATGATTTCCCATGACCTCATGATATACAAGAATCTGATTGTGACACATAACAAAATTCCCCTAGTGTGCTATGTTATCCTACTTCAATAAAGGCAGGACAAACTGACCTTGAGAATATGCCAAGTAGTGCCAAAGAGTTCATGATACCTTACAGTGACAAGCCATGATAAGGATGCGGATAGGGGATGAATGGCGATGCAAAGAATGATAGGCCAAAAGAACCAAAGAATAGATGAAGATGTTTTATTTATGCAAGGCTCCTATTTGCTAGGTTTTCACCAAGGTACTTTCCCAAAGTGCCACTGAAGTGGTTTTCACTAGAGGACGATTTTTTTTTCTTTACTTTTTTCAATCCTTTTTCTTTTTCTTTTTTTTTGGATTTTGATCATTTTTTTATTTTTTATTTTATTTTCTAATTTACACCCTTCATGTTTAGGCATAAATTTTTTTGAGATGCAAGCTATTGATTGGATCCTGCAAGGGTTCACCTTTAGGGGTTGACAATTGGTATGCTCTTGATCCCTAGCTTGCTGTGATGACAAAGGGACCCAACCAGTTAGGCTCAAACTTTCCTTTGTTGTCTTGATCTGGAAGGTTCTTCTAATTTTTCTTTAAGATAAGATTTCCTACCTGGAATGACTAACATTTGATTTTCTTGTTATATCTCCATTTTATTTAGTTTTGATATACTTGCAAGTGATTAAGTGTGTCAAGATGATGTTCATACAGGAATTCTAGCTCATTCAGTTGAGACAATTTGTATTCTTCCTTAGTTATCAGATTCTTTAGTGACACTCACAATGATGGGAGATCAACATCAATAGGAAAGATGGCTTCTGATCCATAGATCAGGGAGAAAGGGGTTGCTCCTGTAGGTGTGTAGATACTGGTTCGATAAGCCTAATGTGTGGGATTTAGCTGTAGATGCCAGTCACAACCAACTTCGTTAATTGTTTTCTTTAGGATTTTCAGGGTAGTTTTTTTCATTGCTTCTGCTTAGCCATTACCTTGGGGATAGTATGAGGTAGAGAATCGATGTTGGATATTGAATCTTTGGCACAACTCTTTCACAGCCTAATTTTGGAATGGGGTTCCATTGTCTAAGATGAGGGTTTGTGGTGCACAGTAATAGAAAATTAGGTAATTTAGGATAAACTTGGGTATTTTCTTTCCCATTATGAAGGTCATAGGGATGGCCTCAACCCACTTAGTAAAGTACTCGGTGGATGTTATAATAAAATTTTGGCCATTGGATGAGGTTGGAGTGATTTTTCCTATGAGGTCAAGTTCCCACTATGAAAAAGGTCATGGTGTAATCATTTCTTGTAATTCTTGAGTTGGAGCATGAATCAAATCCCCATCTTGTTGACACCCATGGTGCAGGAGCACCAATCCATTTCAAGTAAAATTGTTCTAGTTTTGTTTCATGAGAGGTTGGGTCTAGGTTGTTTTGAGTGTTTGAGTTCAAATAAGGTCTGTTGGGACCATTTTTATGTCATTGGTAATTTTTGGTGTCTTTTGGTTATATATTGTAAAAGTTGCACAACCTTGTAAAAATTTGTCAACACAAAGTTGCAAATATGCAAAATATGTAAAGTCATAGAAGCCCAACGGTCATATATTTTCAAATTTTAGTTTTTGTATGGTTGGGGTAGTTTTTTTGGAGGGAAAAAAGTTTAAATAAGAGAGAGATCTCATTGTAAAGAAGTTCTGAAATATTTTGAAGGAGAATTCAATCAAATAACTCAGTTTCACTACAATTTTTGTGTATTCTCATTGTTTTCAGCCTGTGTATGTCCCGTACAATGGAATTTTGATATAAATTTGTTTAAAATTCATTTTACTATGGAACTAGATTTCATTTGGATCTAATTTTAAGGAGTTTCATTAAGTTTAAAGCAATTTTGAAGTAAATTGTAGAAGGCAGGTTTGTATACCCTGTTTTAAGGGTTTTGAGTGAAAAATGACCTTTTAAGCCATTCCACCTATTGTTTTCTTCTATAACTCAATGGAATGGCTCATTAGGGAATGGTTCAAGTGTGTTTATGGTTTCTTGGTGTAGGGAAGGTGATTTAAGGCATTTGAGTTGCTACCTTGAATGTTTTTTGTGTCAATTTTGCTTGAAAATGGAGGTTTTGAACTAGGGTTTGGTGGCATAAAGATGACAGAGGTTGGTGAGTGGTCTTTTAGGCATGTGTAGACTCAGTTAAGGGTGTTTAAAGTGTTTGCAAGGTGATTCAAGGTCTGGGGTATAGGTTTTCCATAAATCCCCATGTAATTTGCTAGAAATGAGGGTTTCAGGGTAGAGTGCCTTGGGAAATGTGTCTGTAAAAAAAATTGTGAAATTTGGAGTTTTGATGTTACGTTAGTGTCGCCCCATTGATTTTTTGGGTTGGCAGAAATTTTACAGGGGTATCCCTCTGTAAAAGTAGCCTAATTGGCCTTGTGGGACAACATTGTTATAAGGTTTTGAAGCAGTTGGTCCAAAATAACCCATGGAGTTTTTGAGGTATGTTATAGGATGATTTAATGGATGTCTGAAAGTATAAGGAGTTTGTGAGTTGTGAGGGTTTAGTGTGAGATAGGTTCAGTAATTTAGGTCTACAGACCTACTAGAGAAGAAGAGAGTTTGTGTGAAGAAGTTCCCTTGTTAGGGTTTGGAGTTTCAAAACTTGTTGAATTTAGTTGGTTTTGTGTTGACTGATTTGGAAACCTCCCTGATTGACATCAATTGGTATTAGAGAAAAGGAATTAGGTCTCTTGAGGGGGAAGGTTGAAGATTGGGCAAGGAAAAAGGTGGAATTGGAGGAGTCAAGATGACTCCTAAAGGAAGCATAGTTGCTAGAAAGATTGATAACCAGGCTACAAAATTAGAAGCCTTGAAGAAGGAGATTGTTGCATTGAAGTCTAAAGCTGGAGTCACCATGGATGAAAATGATTCTGAAGAGGAAGATTTGGATCTAGAGGATGTGAGGATGGTAAAGCTTTTGAAGGCTATGAAAGGTTATGGACATAAAAAAATGGATTTTCCTATGTATGGAGGTAAATTAGATGGTGAAGAGCTCTTAGACTAGATAGCAGCCATGGAGAATTAATTTGAAAGTGAGGAAGTAGATGAAGATCACAAGGTAAAGAAGGCCAAGACCAAGTTGAAAGGGCATGCTTTGTTGTGGTGGAACTTTGTGCAAGATGAAAGGAAGGAAAAGGGGAAGACCAAGATTACTTCTTGGGATAGAATGAAGACAAAACTTAAAGGTAAGTTCCTTCCTAGTGATAACAATGTTCAGTTGCTTTAAAAGCTTCAAAATCTTAAGCAAAAGGACCTAGATGTGCAAGCATACACCAAGGAGTTCTATAGATTAACCATAAGGATAAAGAATGAGGAAGATGAAGAAGAAAATGTAGCAAGGTATCTTAATGGTCTGAGGTATAATATTTTGAATGAAATAAGTTTAATGGCATCAAAAAGAGTTGAAGAATGCTTTCAATTGGCTACTAAGGAAGAATAAAAACTCAAGAGGAAGCAAGAGAAATCAATTAGAGGTAGGGTCAGTACTTCTAGAGGTAGAGTTACACATCAAAACAATCCAATGAAGAACAAGGAGGTGAAAGCAAGAGTAAAAAACAAGTGGTTGAATCTAGAGGTGGATTTAGAGGTGGAAGAACAAGCTTTAGGGGTATATATACAGACCAAGGAAGAGGTTCTAATGTGTTTTTAGTAAGGTGTTATAATTTTCAATAGTTTGGTCATCCATCCTACAAGTTCCCTAAAAATGTTTGTGCTACTTAAAGTGAGGGTGAGAGAATAGGCATGAAAAGAGAGTCCAAATTGTACAAGAAGATGAAGGTGAAAGTGTTAATTCTCCAAGTCATGTTGTTGCACCTAACGTTGGTGAATCTTTGATGTTGAGAAGACAAATCTTGAAGGCCTCCAAAGAGAAGGAACCAATGCAAAGGAGAGCTCTATTCATAACCACATGTAAGAGCAAAGGTAAAGTATGCAAGGTAGTGATAGATTTAGGATCCACTGATAATAGTGTCAAGTCAAATGGTTGAAAAAATGAAGTTAGTAAATATTCCTCATGAAACACCATATAGGATGTCTTGGTTGAGTGATAATTAGTCTCTTTTGGTTAATGAACAAGAATTTGTAAATTTTCATATTGGTGGGTATAGAGATAAGGTGCTTTGTGATATTGTGCCTATGGATTGTTGTCATTTTTTGCTTGGAAGGCCATGGAAATTTGATAAATGTGCACTCTATGATGGAAGGAATAACACATATCAGATTGAGCATGATGGGAACACATTTACTTTACTTCCATTGCAAGAAGAAGTTAAGGAATAGATTAAGACAACCAAGGTGATCATGATGGGCAAGAAAGAGCTTGTGAAGGTTGGGAAAGACAAGAGTGAAGAGTTTGCAATCACTCCAAAGGATGGAGATGTGGAGACAACAAATTTGAAGGCTGATACAGTGATGTAAGGAAGCAAGAAGGTGAGAGAAGGGTGTCAAAGTTTGAGACAAAGAAGGTCAAGGATGAATTCCTTGAAAAGAATAAAAATGAGTTTAGAAAAGTTGATGAAATTATGGTTGGGATAGTGGTATGTCCTATAGTTGTTGCAAAATTTGTGGGGCATTCAAGTCTTGTTAAGAAAGAAGCTCCTAAGATTGACAAAACAGTGGTATATAGGTCTGAAAATGAAAGGATTTTGAGGATAGTGAATCTAGTGCATAATACTAGAGTAAAGGATGGAGTGAGTCAAGTAGAAAGGAAAGGAAAAAGGCATGGAGATAGGTATTCCATAGGGACAAGGCAAAGGATAGTTGGTACAGTTCTAATGACAAACATTCAAGTAAAGTTGGCAGCATTTCCTAAAGGTAGAACAATCAAACAACCATCAAGAGGAGGATAGTATAATCAAGAATGAAATCAGTTTAAAGGTAGACATGATGCAAGTTGGAAGGAGTTATGAGGTGGAAATGAAAATTGGTGGTCATGGTATGATCAAGGGCAGCATGGGTTGATGGCATATAGTCCTCAAAGGGGACTTTGGAATTTCTTTTGGCCAGGTGTATGGTGCAGGAGCACCAATCCATTTCAAGTAAAATTATTCTAGTTTTGTTTGATGAGAGGTTGGGTCTAGGGTGTTTTGAGTGGTTGAGTTAAAATAAGGTCTATTGGGACCATTTTTATGTAATTGGTAAGTTTTGGTGTCTTTTGGGTCTATATTGTAAAATTTGCACAACCTTGTAAAATTTTGTCAACACAAAGTTGCAAATATGCAAAATATGTAAAGTCATAGAAGCCCAACAGTCACAAATTTTCAAAATTCAATTTTTGTACAGTTGGGGTAGTTTTTTTGGAGGGAAACAAGTTTAAATAAGAGAGAGATCTCATTGTAAAGAACTTTTGAAATATTTTGAAGGAGAATTCAATCAAATAACTCAGTTTCACTGCAATTTCTATGTATTCTCATTATTTTCAGCTTGTGTACGGCCTATATAGTGGAATCTTGATACAAATTTGTTTAGAATTAACTGGAGTATGGAACTACCTTTCATTTGGATCTAATTTTAAGGATTTTCATTAAGTTTAAAGCAATTTTGAAGAAAATTGTAGAAGGTGGGTTTGTATACCCTGTTTTAAGGGTTTTGAGTGAAAAATGACCTTTTAAGCCATTCCACCCACTGTTTTCTTCTGTAACTTAGTGCAATGGATCATTGGGGAATGGTTCAGGTGTATGTATAGTTTCTTGGTGCAAATAAGGTGATTGAAGGAATTTGAGTTGCTGCCATGAATTTTTTTTGTGAATTTTGCTTGAAAATGGAGGTTTTGAACTAGGGTTTGGTGGTATAAAGATGACAAAGGTTGGTAAGTGGTCTTTTAGGCATGTACAGACTTAGTTAAGAGTTTTTGAAGTGGTGGAAAGGTGATTCAAGGTCTAGAGTATATGTTTTCAATAAACCACCATGTAATCTGCTAGAAATGACAGTTTCGGGGTAGAGTGCCTTGGGAAACATGTCTTTGCAAAAAAATTGTGAAATTTGGAGTTTTTATGTTTATTTAGTGCTTCCCCATTGATTTTTTGGGTTGGTAGTAAGTTTAGAGGGTTTCGCTTTGTAAAAATAGCCTAATTGGCCTTATGGGACAATGTTATTATAAGGTTTTGAAGCAGTTGGTCCAAAATGACCCATGGAGTTTTTGAGGTATGTTATAGGATGCTTTAATGGGTGTCTGAAAGTATAAGAAGTTTGTGGGTTGTGAGGGTTTAGTGTGAGATAGGTTCAGTAATTTAGGTCTCCAAACCTATTAGAGAAGAAGAGAGTTAATGTGAAGAAGTGCCCTTGTTAGGGTTTGGAGTTTCAAAACTTGTTGAATTCAGTTGGTTTTGTGTTGACTGATTTGGAAATCTCCTTGATTGACATCAACTTGATACATTTTTTACACGTACTGATGAGCTTCTTTTTCCATGGTTGGCCAATAGTACTCCATCCTTAGCAGTTTCTTAGCTAATGCTATACCACTAGAATAAGACCCACATATGCCATTGTGCACTTCTGTTAAGGCAATTAAGGCTTCCTCTTGGTTAAGAAATTATAGTAATGTCCCTTCGATGCTTCGAAGGTAAAGGGTATCACCTAGGATCATGAATCAAGATGCCTTTTTGACAAAGGTCTTTTTAAGGTTCAGGGTGATGTCTGATGGAAGGGTTCCTCTATTAAGGTAAGTAAAGATATCATGGTACCAAGGGGATCCAGGACCAATAATGACACACGCGAATTCAAATTTAGGGATTTCAAAAGTTGGTACAAGAAGTTGTTCTACCAAGAATTCACATTGGAGGATGTTGTTCGGCATGTCTAGTAGTGATCCAATTGTTACCATGGAATTTGCTACTCTATTGTTCATGTGACGAATTTTCTCAAAAGTTATGTCTATAAAATGATCTTTGAGATTTTCCACCGTTTTCTTGTAAGGAGTGAGCTTGTCATCTTTGGTTTGATAGTCATCATTGACTTGGTTGATAACTAGCTATGAGTCTCCATAGACTTTCAACTCTTGTATTTTCCACTGAAATGCTATCCTAAACCTGTGATCAAGGCTTCATACTCAGAAATGTTATTGGTACATGGGAATGATAGCCTATAAGACTTTGGGATGCAATCAACTTGGGGGTGATGAAAAGAATGTCGGATCCTGATCCATGTTGTGTGAATGATCCATAAAAGTGGATCTTCCACTGAGCTGTGAGATTAATAAGGAACAATGATTCATGAGGGAAATCAGATATCAAAGGGTTCTCATCATATATGGGTGCTTCTACTAGCTGCTCTGCTATCACTTGTCCTTTGAGTGCTTTGCGCTCCTCATACTCTATGTCAAACTCTGTCAAGATCATTACCCATTTAGACATTCGTCCTATGAGGGTTGCTTTGTGTTGGATGTTGTGGTTGTGTTACTGATATGTGGTTGTCATTGATTTCAACACTATTGGAATTAATGTCTTAGAAGTTGTATATGTCAAGGATATTGAGAAAATTGTAATGAAATAAGTTGCAGGTTTTCAATGGTGAAGTAAAGTTTAGTCTATCCGTTTTCCCAGTACATTGATGATCTGAGGTTGCGGATTAAAAGGTTTCTTGTTGAGCATATTTAGTTTATCCATGTTAAGTTTCAGAGATTCGTGTGAAGATTTGATTGAGCTATGAGTAGTTGTATTCTAACAGTCATTTTATTGTTTTAGTTGGGGTTCCTGAATGGAGATGCGATTCTAGTAAGTTCGGTTGTTGCAAATGCTTCTCTGGTGATTCATGATGTTTTTGGATGTTTCTAGATCATGCTATATCTTTGTTGCATATTCGAATTGATCTTTGTGCTCGCAATTGGAGATTTTCTCTTGCATGTTCATGTATTTTTTCATGTTCTTGGCCGACAAGGTGTTGTAGCGTGTTGCGGATCTTCGAGGAATAATTTTTTAAGGTGGTTTGTGTTTGATAATTTTATTTTGGGTCTTCACTATGTTGTGGCCAACCTTGGTTGATTTTCATTGATATTTCTTTAATGTTTTGGGTTGACAGTTTGTATTCGTTTTATTATTTCATTGAGGTCGACATCTAGCGATGTAATTTCTTGTTGCAGATATATATGAGTGATTGTTTTATCATTTGAAGGATGAGTATGCAAAGTGTGTGAGTCCTATGTGTGAATAATGTTCAAATATTTTGAAGGCAGAAGCAGAGTGTGAAGAAGTATTAATGTGCTTAACCAAAACTATAATCAGGCATTAGCATATGCTATTTTCTCAGTTCAAATCCTATGGATGTAATCCAAATCTTTGTAAGACAGTGTGTCTTCCTCTAGGCAATAAGTCTTTCTGTAATTGAGCAGTGAGCTCTAGGTAGTGTGCCTAAATGCATGTGCATTACCCATTTCATTTCTTTATACTTTTAATAGGGTATAATCTTGTGGATCGACCTCCACCATGGTTTTTCCCCTAACAAGGTTTCCACAAAAAAAAATCTTGGTGTTATGTTTGTTTCTAATGTGTTGTTCATTTATGCTTTCATAGTTATTGTTCAAATCTAAGAATAAGGTTAATAAATTGAATAAGTTTGAAATTTTGTGACAACTGATTCACCCCCCTCTCAGTTGTCTGCCCTTGTGTTGCCAACAATTGGTATCGGATCAGGTTCCTTGGAAGAATTTTAACAACTTGAGGTGATCCGGGATGGTGACATATAAGAAGGATAGTCTGAGATTTGATGGAACAAATTATTCTCTGTGGAAAGCTCAAATGGAGTGTCATCTAAGATGCATTGGTGAACCCTACTAGAAAATTACAAAGAATAGGTATATTATTCCACAAAATGGTCCTTCTACTCAAGATGAGATTAAGCAAGCTGAGTATAATATCAGGGCTAAGGAAGCATTGTTGAGTGCTTTGATTAATTCTAAGATGACAAATGTTATGGATCTGATGACTGCTTATGAGATCTGGAAAAATTTGGAAACTTTGTATAAAGGTGATGCTAATGTGAAGATTGCTAAGTTGCAAAGCCTGAAAGGGAAATATGAAATGTGGAGAATGGGTGATGATGATAACATTACTTCTTTTATGCAAAGAGTGAATGAACTTGTGTGCGGTATCAGATGTGTTAGTGGACGATTGGAAGAATCAAAGATTGTTGCTAAAGTGCTTAGATCCTTGCTTGCTGCATACAAATTTAAAGCTACTACTATTGAGGAGCTCTGAACTATAACAAATATAACCAGAGACATGTTGATTGGTAAGCTTACTGCTTTTGAGTTGAGTGAATTTGGTGATCCTCTTCCTAAGATATAATCTGCATTCAAAGCTACTACTTCTGGAAGAGACAAACAAAGATATTATGTGGGAGAAAGTTCTTCTAGAAAGGTATTCAAGTATGAGGAGGAAATGAGAGAGATTGAAGAAGAGGAGAGAAAGCTTGAGGATCTTGAAGCGCTTATTGTAAAAAGGGAAGCTAGAGGAGAAGGTAAGTATAAAGGAAATTTTCCTATTAAATGTTTTTCTTGCAATAAGGTAGGTCACTTTGCATCAAGGTGTCCAAAAAGATTCCCTAAGCCAAGACATAACAAGACTAGATTCGAAAGAAAGTGCTATTATGTTGATGATGAAGGTGTGATAGATGATGAATCTGATAAAGGGAATGCAAGTGAAGATGAATGGGTATTTATTGCTATCAAGGAAAATGATCTAGCCCCTATTGAATTTGTTAGTTGCTCAAATGTGGAGAAAGATCTAGTGGCCAGAGTTGTAGAGAAAGATGAATGGGTAATTGGCAGTGGATTCTTTCATCACATGATAGGTGATAAAAGAAAATTTGTGACTCTAGAGAAGTATGATGGTGGTGTTGTAATATTTGGTGATGACAAAGCTGGTGTAATCCATGGTAGAGGATGTATTTCTCTTGATGGTAAGAATAATATTGATGATTTTCTATATGTGGAAGGTTTGAATCATAATCTCTTAAGTGTTGGAAAAATGGTTGATAAGGGATACAATCTTCAATCCAAGGATGGAAAGTGAAAAATATTGGGAAGTTTCGGAAATGTGTTACTTCAAGTACAAAAACAAAAGGTAACATCTTTCACGTGAATGCTACTGGTAAAAGTTGTCTGATTGCTCAAGTTGATGAAAATTGGTTGTGGCATAGGAGAATGTGTCATGTAAACTTTGACAATATTATCAAGATAAGTTCTACTTAGGCACTTAGAGATCTTCCTAAGTTGGTAAAGCCTACTAATACTATATGCAAGCAATGTAAGTTAGGGAAGAAAACTAGAATTTATTTTCGAAGCAAACAAATTTGTTCAAAAGAAGTGTTGGAGCTTTTCCATACTTATTTGTGTGGTCCTTCTAGAGTCAATAGTTTACAAGGAGACAAGTACTTCATGTTACTTATTGATGATTACTCTAGATTGATGTGGGTTACCTTCTTAAGGGAGAAATCTGAAGCTTTGGAGAAGTTCAAGATTTTTAAGGCTATGGTTGAGACAAAGATAGGTCTAAAGATTAAATTTTTAAGATCAGATAGAGGTGGTGAATTGACTTCCCATGAGTTTAATTCTTTTGTGAAGTTCATGAGATAAAGAGACAATTATATGCCCTGTGGACCCCTCAATAAAATGGAGTTGTTGAAAGGAAGAACATGAAAGTTCAAGATGCTACTAGGACTATGATGCTAGAAGGAAATGTTCCTCATATATACTGGAGAGAAGTTGTGATTACTACTGTATATATCCTCAACCGGGTACAAGTCAAAGGTGATACTGGTAAGACCCCTTTTGAGCTATGGACTAGTCATAAAAATATTGTTAGATATTTCAAAATCTTTGGGAGTAAATGCTATATTAGAAGAGATGAACATATAGGAAAGTTTGATGCTAGGAGTGATGAAGGGATCTTTCTTGGTTATTCTACTAAGAGCAAGGCCTACCGATGCTACAACAAGAGATTGAGGAAAGTAGTTGAAAGTACAAATGTCAATGTTGATGAAGACATAGCTAGACATCCAGACCTTGTGGATATGATTCAGATGATTAGAATAACAGTTCAGTCATAGGAAAGAATTTTCAGAGTCTAAATCAAGTCCAGATCCTTCTGGTGAATCAAGAAAATCAAGAGGATAGAACAAGTGAAAGTGCAGAAGAGAGATCACAAGAGCTAGAAGTTCAAAAACATCCTAAGACTCCAAGGTATGTAAGACTAAATCATTCAAAAGATCATATTATAGGTGATAAGAATAAAGGTGTTCAAACTAGGAGAAAATTTGTAGAAGAATATTGTTTGATTTCAATGACTGAACCTAATAGTGTGAATGAAGCATGCAAAGATGAACATTGGGTGGAAGCAATGAAAGAAGAACTACAACAAATTGAGAAGAATAATACATAGATTCATGTTCCTAGACCTAAGGAAAAAAATGTAATTGGAACTAAATGGGTCTTTAGAAACAAGTTGAATGAGCAAGGTGAAGTTGTTAGAAACAAAGCAAGATTGGTGTGTAAAGGATATTCTCAGATGGAAAGAATTGAATTTGAAGAAAATTTTTCCCCTATTGCTAGGATTGAAGCTATGAGATTATCTCTTGCTTATGATGCTTACAAAAACTACAAGGTTTATCAGAAGGATGTCAAGTTAGCATTTCTAAATGGTGAATTGGAAGAAGAGGTGTATGTTGAGAAACCTGATGGATTTCAATTGAATGATCAAGGAGATATGGTTTGTCGGTTGAAGAAAGAATTGTATGGACTTAAGCAAGCCCCAATAGCATGGTATGCCAGATTGGACAAGTATTTGTTGAAGCTTTGATTCAATAAAGGTACTGCTAATAGTAATTTGTATTTCAAGATTGATGATGATAAAGAGCTTGGTCCGACGGGTGTTAACAACACACTCAATATTTTTATTTATGGTAATGGTATTAACATGGTCATCGACAGCTCAGATATGATTTATAATTGGGCCACTATAATCATGCTTGATGCTAGCATAGTTGGCGGGAGTATTGGTCTTGTTACCAAACTGGTGGCTTTTCCTTTCCCCTGGTCATGTAGTGGATCATAAAAGACATTGTGAATAGTGTTTGAAGATGTCAATTTCTATCCACTAACCTGAATAGTTTCATTCTTGACAAAGTCTTGTATGATGTTTTTTAGTTGATCACAATTTTGTAGGCTATGTCCTTTGGTCCAATGGAAATCACAAAAGGAATTATCATCCCACCAAAATGGTTTAATTTCCCCAGATTGTATTGTCTTGGCTCTTGAAGTTGTATAAGATTGTGTTGCAATAGTTGTTTGAAGACTAACTCTATGGGTTTCGCGAGGGGAGTAAACTCATGTTTCAAAAATCATCTATGTTGTTGTGGTCATTGGGTGTTTTGGGTAGTGTTGGTGGTTTGGTTGACGACATTAAGTGTGTTGCTATAAGGGTTATTTCCTCTAATCAGTCTTGCTTTTAAAGTTTTAGCATCAACTACCCCATCATTGGTAACATTTTTATTTTAAGACCAAAACTTGTTTCTATCATTGGGGGTGTTTTGCACAGTTAGATTTATGTTGGGTGTATGTGTCTTAAGTTCTCCTTTTTCAATGAGATCTTTTTCTAGTATGAGCCCATTTTCCACTAGTTCTATAAAGTATGTGCAACAATGTACCCTTAAGTTACTTCTCAATTTTGGGTTGAGGTTTCCTTGGAACATAGTGACCTATTTCCTAGGTATCTCGACAGGACATTGACTGGCTATAGTTCTCCATCTCTATAAGAAAGCAAAAAAATGTTTCCCCTTCATCTTGTGCAATATGACATAAGATTTCTATGTTTATTTTGTGGTCAATGTTAAAGGAGAAGTTTTCAATAAATTTCTCAACTAGTTCGCCCCATGATTTTATGCTATAGTCAAGACCTAAAAACCACTCTAGTGCAATTCCAACAAGACTTCTCAGAAAGAGTCTCATAAGATAGGTGGGGTCGTAGGTGACATCTATGCACATCATGGAAAATTACCTTATGTGTTTGATTGGATTTCGCTTTCCATTGTATTTGGGAAAATTTGGTATGACATACCCATGAGGGAAAGGTTTCATGTACAATAATTTATCGAAAGGAAATGGGCATAAATATTTTGTTGAAAATCTTTTGTTGGTTGACACTACCATGGTATCCATCTGTGTTTGAAGTGCATGCATTTGTGTCTGCATGACATCAACTTGAGTTAATGATGTGTTGGTTGGATTATTTGGGTCTATATACATGTTTTGAAATCCAACATTTTGTGATGGGTTTTGGTTAAATGTTGGTATGTAAAGTGGATTTTGATTTGGAATGCTAGTGAATGGGTTTTGATTCATAATCTATGAAAATAGATTTTGATTTGGGGTTTGTGAAAATGGATTTTGACTCAGAATATGTGAAAATGGATTTTGATTTAGAATTTATGAAGTGATGGGTTGGTTTCCATATTGGAAAGAGGGTATGCCTCCTGTTTGTGAAACCCCAATCTATGGTATAGTACTAGTGACATTAACACTAGGTATACCTGTTGACTATGGAATAGTGCTAGTGACATTGACACTTGGTATAGGAGCTGACGTTCTAGATTTTTTGTTCCCAACAAGAGGACCGAAGGGATTGGATGATGATGCCCCTCTGGTGAAATTTAGCCCCTATGTCAAGGTAGGTGTACCAAATGGAGATGTGTGGATCATTGAACCACTTTGTGTAGGTCCTCTAGATGGTATAGTAGTAGTCACTTGAGGTATAGTAGCACTAGTGGTTGTGGTGTTTGTTCCCAGGGTAGATGCAGTTTGTAGGGTACAAATATCAAAACCAGGAGGTAGTTTGGCACCTTTTGCTAGAAATTTGGCTAAGTATCATTGATGATCATTTGCTAGATAGTCATCTACAAAGGAAGAAAACCCAGGGTCCTATGTAGTAGCATCTATGTCTTCCACTACAATGCATCCTTGTGTGTCTCTAGTAACAATTTTTTCTAACAAAGTCTTGTGAGGTCTAGATGAAGATGTCCCTGAAAAAGGGGTTTGAGAACGGATTGATGAAATCATTTGGATCAACCATGTTTTCTCTTTCTTTCCTTTTCGATCTTGTTTCAACCATGTAATGTAAGCTCAAAGTGCAAGTGATGCAAAAGCTAAGTCTATGGATGATTATGAGTCTAATCTATGTTTTTGGGATTTTTGAATATAAAGGATGAATATATGTAGCTATGTTTTTTATATTTTCTCTGCGAATAAGGTATTTCTAAAATGACGCTATTCTAGGATGAAAAAGTCTAAGGGACCAATTTGGAAGATTCTAAAAGAGGTTATCTATCAGCTAAAGTGTAACCCAAGTTTCAATTTAGTTTTGAAAAGGAACCCTCATAGGACGAAGACTAAAAATTAAGGTAAACTCCCAAACTTGACTAATGAGTTGGAAGGATTCATGTGTAGGACAAAAGATATGATGATTAGGTTCAATGCCAACATTTGTTGAAACAAGGGTTTATCCAAAGAGTGAAAGGTTCCTATCCTAAAATCTACAAAAGATGATCTCTCTAAAGGAAATAAAGACCCCTAAGATGAAAGTAAGATGTATGACTAGGGTACCTATTGCTATGACTGAATGATTCCTAAAGGATGTAATCGTGCAATTTTTGAGCGAACTTTCTGGTTTCTATCCAAGAATCAATGTAAAAGGATAAGTCGGATACTAGTTTGACTATTTATTCTTGGTCTATGACAGTAAACTCCAATTTTTTGATACTCAGAAAGATGTGTTACAGAATTTAACAGTTGTGGTTTTCTTTTTCACTTGTGTTTTTCTAGTAAATTCAGTTTTAGGTATTAGACACGTGGTTTTTTTTAGTAGATGCGACTCAGGGTATCAATTCTTACTATGTACTGATTAGATATGCTTTCCAAGACTCTAGATGTGTACTGGTAAAAGTAGATTGGTTCTATGACATGGGCATATGCGGCTCACCTATTCAGAAGTGTCATAGAATATGACAGTTGCAGGTTTCCAGTAACAGAGTTAATGACAGATGTGACTAAGATATCAGATGTGGTTTTATACTAAACGGATGCAAGCTATTCTGATAGATGCAACTCAAATTCTAGGACATGCAAATTGGACTATGTTTCTGACAGATGTGACAGACTCTATAGTAGATGCGACTCTACTAATTAGATGCATTTTTCTGGTGAACAGTTGCGACTCTATTTGACAATTGCAATTTTTTGATGAACTGTTGTGGTTTTCCAGTGAATTGTAGTGTAAACTGACTATGTTTTGTGATCAATTTTTGAAAAATAAAGACAATCAGAAGACAATGTATTTTTAGTTTGATGATCATGAACATGTGTATTTCAAGAAAACAAGTACTATCCTAAGGATGTGAAGAACAATATTTACTGAGTTCTCACTTGGGTTTTACCCTAGCTACACTTATTCAAGGTGGATGACTAGTAGCCTGACCCCATTGGCTCCCCTCCATGGTTCAACACTTCATTCAAGGCAGCCAAGCTATAGTACCCATGAAACTCCCATGGCATACTTCTCATCTCTATAGTGAACCGTAAAAACATGAGACGGCTTCACAAGTCTGACTTGTTGCACCAGTAAGTAGAGGGTTTTTAGCTTACTAAAAACAAGGGTGTTTAATTTGGGAATTTCGTTCATGGGGTATCATCCATGCAGCAAGAGACAATTACTACCCTTCTTGTTAGAACAATACTCATGATTCTTGAGTTTTCCTCAAGAACCCACTATTATATACCAGTTGGAAGTCACTCGGGTTCAATGTGTGATCAGTCTGAGTCGTCTTGGGGTGAGTACTTTTTCCCACCAAGATAGGCCCAATTTATAGAGTTGGTAACAAGTTCTCTTACACCTAGGATCACATGAATGTGCAAGGGGAGAGGATACTTCTATATACCGAATCATGGGGTAATAAAAAATTTGTGCTTTCACACCAAACACAGTAGAAAGTAGTAAATTTTAAACCCAAATGAAAATTTCCTAATCTACCAAACAATTTGTTTCAAAAATAAAGTCTTTGACACACATCCTATAGAAAAATTCATTAGTAGTTTTTAGATTGATCTTCGTTGGTCGTCCTACAGAAAGGGTTTCAAAAACTTGTCTTCTATGATACATCCTGCAAACACTATGTTAACTCCCTAAAACACATGTTGCAAAAAAAATAATTAGCTAAAAACACAACACAATGAAAGACTAAAAATCAGAAATTGAACTTGGAAATTTCACCAGTCAGATGTGTCGTTCAGAGTAGCAGATGCGTCACAGATTTTCACTAGTCATTTGTGGTTCGATAAGTCACAGATGTGTCAAAATTTGTCAGATGCATCATTTTTTTTGTCAAATGCGGTTTGTAATATCAATTGCGTCATTTTTTTTGTTAGATGCATCAGGCCATACTATACCTGCAAAAATTGAATAAAACGTTTATGGATTTGCAAAGAATGTATCTTCACGTCGGGTTCACCAAATGTAACATCATGAAAATAGGAAAGATTAAAGCAATAAAAATGCAATAAAACTCTAATGCAATCTAAATTCAAACAATAAAGAATAAAGGAAATAGCTAAAACATAAAACAATCTCACCAAAGATCGATGTAACTCCATGAATAACCTCTGTTGTCCTACTCCATTTCTCTGTGATGGTATTCTTTCCCATAGATTTTTAGTAAGTGTGCAAGCATAGCCTTGATAGATGTGATTATAGAAAAATATCGAAGATTAAACAGTTCTCTAAAAGTCCTACAATTTTGAGAGGAGTAAAATGATGAAAGACAGATCAATTTATAGAAAATTGATCATTCGAATGATAGGCCAAGATTAAAAGATAAACATATGATCCAAATTAAAGGATTTGACATACATTATGATAACTATTAGTATTGACATGAGTGATAAAACCTAAGAATAGAGATAAAGATTAAATAATAATTTAATCTCAGGTTGAGAATATTCGAAAGTAGAAGAATAATGTTTGCATGAAAAAGATAAAGATAGAATAATGGACATAATCTGTTTGAATGCATGCATATAATTAATTAATTAAATAAATATATTTAATTAATATGTATGTACATGCATATGAGTTAGAACTAGATAACTGACTGGTTATGACAGAGATTTTATTCATGAAAGACACTCAGACATTAAATCAAGAGATAACTGACTGATTCAAATAGATCTCGAGTCAAGTGGAAATGAATAGTTAGATAACTTAAACAATTATCTAAATATAGAAGAACATATCCGAAATAGGATTTTATGAATTAAATGATCATTTAATTCAAGATTCAACATTTTAAGGATTAATTAAATAAATAAGATTTATTTAATTGAGTGAAGAAAAGGTTAAATGAATAATTAAATAATTAAAGTATTTATTTAATTATAGTTGAAAATACGATAAAGATAAACTAAATACAAATTTATTTTATTTAAGGAGGATAAATTTAATTAGTGACGTACTTAAATAAAGGACATTTATTTAATTAATCAGGATAGAATAAAGATAATGTGAATTAATTAAATAATTAAGTTTATTTAATTAATAGATGAATAAATGTTAAAGTGAATTAATTAAATAATTAAAATTTATTTAATTAATAGATGAGAAAGGACTTTTAGAAAGTAATTAGAAAATTAACATTATTTAATCATGACCATGACAATACAAATTATGTAAGAAATTGAAGTCGCAGGCTTAGACCAAATTTCAGTGTCTACAGTTTCACTTGCGCATTAAGGATTTTTTTGAAGCAAATTAAGGCAGAGCAGAGTGAAGAGTAGAATTAGTCTGAAGGAACAAAATTTGATTGTTGAGATTAACTGGAATTGTAAGCAATCATTTGTAGATGCTACTTTCTCAATTCAAATACTTGGAAGTATTCCAAGCTTTTGTAAGGCGGTGAGCCTTTCTTATTTTGAGCAGTGAGCTCTAGGCAGTGTGCCTGAATGCAAGTGCATTCCCATTTGTAATTGTTCCTTTCGAGTATACTCAAATTATATTGTGTATTTTCCATCCACCATGTTTTTTCCCCTAATAGGGTTTCCATGTAAAAATCCTTGTGTTATGGTGTTGTGCTTGCTTACTTTATGTTTATGCATATTTCTTTTGGTTGAATGTTATCAGTACTTTGTTAATCAGACTAATAAAGCTAAAAATTGCACAACACTGATTCACCCCCCCCTCTTAGTGTTGCTTGATTCCAACAATTGGTATCAAAGCTCTAGTCCTCAGAAGAAGTTTAACAACTTGGGGAAGATCTTGGAAAGTGTTTCAACGGATTCAAGTAGTCTTCAACAACAACTTATGGTGGCCCTAGATGATCTTGATTAGTCAAAATATGATGTCTGAGAATTAAAAGAAAATCTTCTTAATGCTGAGAGATTCATTGAGTCATTGAAAGATAAAATCAATAAGTCTAGGAAGAAGAGAAGGGAACTCTGTGATTAGATCAAGTAGGATGACAGTAAGCACATTGAAGATGAACAACTAAGTCAAGCCCTGAAAGAAAAGATAGAAGAATGTGAAAATTTTGTCAAAGAGAATATAGTTCTAAAGCATGAGATGGAATCTATTATGATAAGAATGACTAAGGAGATTGAAGATAGAAAGAAGAATGAAGAAAAGCTTTCCCAATCCCTGAAAGAGAAATTTGAAGAATGTAGCCAAATTATCGATGGATTTATTCAGTTGGAACAGGAGTTAGAACAAACCAAACATAATGAGGAAGAACTTGAAAAGCACATTTTTTATCTCAGAGATGAACTTGCTATTGCAAATGAGTACAAGGATAAATTCAAGGTTAGCTTAGCTAAGCTTGATGAATTGATTAAAGGTCAAAGGACTGATGGTGACAAGCAAGGTCTTGGATATGAGGAAGGTGAAAGCTCTAGATCTGGATAAAGGAATTCTAGAAAAAGGATATTCAAACAAGGAAATCAGATGAACAACATTGGAAGGTATCCAGTAAGACAACCTAATGCTTAGAGGTTCAATGGCTATTGTTTTACTTGCAATAAATCTGGTCATATGGTAGCTCAATGCAGAAGTAGAATGAATTAAAATGGTCCATCATTCTCCGGTCAGTGCTTTAATTGTAACAAGTATGCTCATAAGTCGAATGAATGTAGAAATGTGGTGAACAACTTTCATAGAGATGTTAGATGTTATGCATGCAATAGATTTGACCATATTGCTAATCAATGCAGATTGAGAGAAAATTAGTGGAACAACTAGTCTAGACAAAGAAATGTGGTGTGCTACAATTGTAACAAAATTGGTCATATTGGTAGATTCTATAGAGGAGGTCTAGTAAATCAAAAAAGAAACATGTAAAAGGATGTAAAAGGAAAAGGGAAGGCTACTAAAGATCATATCATAAAGCATATGAAGAAAACTTGGGTAAAAAAGAGTCCCTCTATTGCAGAAAATGAGGCAGCACCAGAATCAAATTTTGGTAATTCCTCTGGGAATTAGTTTTTAGGCTAGGGGGATCTGTTAAGAAAATATTTCAAACCCCCTACTGGTGATTGACACTGAGATGTGGATGAGTTCAATGATTGCATTGGTGATCCATAGATTCTGTTGTAAAATTGCAGTGAGTATTTATGCAGAATTAAAGATCCACAGAAGAGTTATCTTTAATAGTGTATGAAAATAGGGTATCTGGATGAGTTAGGGAAAAAGCATTTATTACGTCAAAAATTTAGGTATGCGAGTGATGAAAAGGTCATTTCTATCTTTCATTTGTAACTTTACATCTTGAGAAGAAGAATTTTTTGAGCTCCGAAGTGAATTTTGAAGAAATTTGAGAGAATTCAAGTGTGAAGGTGATTCGAAGCTCAAACCCTACTCTGGAAAAAAGGTATTTATCAGGAAATCTTGCAAACCTGTGAATTTGTTGAAATGGCTACTCCATTGGTGGTTGAAGTAAAGGATAGACCCCATCCAAAATTTAAATGGCACCCCTTCAAGTTTGTTGAGACCGAGCCCTTAGGTGCATTTTCATCTGTGTCGTATGGAGTTTTACACATTGAAGATATTAGGGCATATGTTCATGCTAATATTGAGGAGCTAGGAAGCTCACAATTGCTAAATCTATATTCCAAGCACATTGTTGGAGAAAATTTCTTTGTCAAGCCTAAATTCAAAATCATAGAGGAGATGAAATTCACGCAGTTTGTGAAATTACTCATGTTCAATGAAAGTGAATGGGTCTAGTCTATCTTGAGTCGAGTCCATGCATAATTTATGCAGTTGAATCAACCTTTCAAGATAACAAAAGAAGCTATAAGAGCTGTTACAGGTCTAAATTCTTCTAGTGGTTTACCTATTTTAAAGTCAGTAAAGAATCAGATAGTCATAGATGCAACTGGTTTGACATTTGACAAAAGATAATGACAATTGATAACGTCACCGATGTGGATGTCAAATTTTCCTCAATGGTCATTGGTTATAAGATATATCACTCTAGCAGAGAATTCTTTATATCTGGTACTGCCATATATGCAGCTTATCAGATGGTTATGTAGAATGTAGAGTATGACTTGTGTGAATTGCTTTGAAGTTAGCTTATGGAGGATCTTGCGAAGATAAAGAAAGACAAGAAGAATTCTTTTAAATACGATAATCTGCTACTATTTTTATTCTTTTATTTCATGAATGAAGTTTCGGGGGTTAGGAAAGTGGTCTAGAAAAGAGGTGATAAGCCTATTGGTGTTCAAATTAGAGACATGTTATTCAATTTTGGTGATATTCAAGTAAGGAAAATTGCAATCTAGGGATATCTCAAGAACTTTCATAATGAAATGCAAGCAAGGGAAAGGATTCCTACTTCTATTGTTGAGAAGTACAAGGAATTTTTTTTTATGGTGGATATTGATCAATGCTTAATGGAAGTAGTTGATCCCAAAACCATTTGGATTATGCAAATGGGATGTGAAGTCAAGGAAGGAATCTTGGAGCTATATGTGCAACATCTATTGAGTAAACCTTTGGATACATCTGAAGAAAGGTTTGGAACTTATGCAGAAAAGAGCATGCAAGTCCATGAGAAAATAAAGAAGCCAAAGATAGTTAGAAGAGTAAGGAAAGAAGTGGAAGTCTTTGCAAAAAGTATGGGAATATTTGCAGAAGCAATAAGAGAAGCCAGAAGGAAGAGGGAACAAGCAGATGCTAAAAAAGGGAAAGAACCTAAAACTGAATCTACTAGTCCAGCAAAATCCTCTGCCTAAACTAGAACAACAAGGAGTTTTGTACCCCTATCTAGTCATGCAAAGAAGTTAGCCCCTACAAAATCTCAAGACAAGGATTTTGGTAAGAGGAAGAAGAACAAGAGTACAGTAACCTATGAAGTCATATTAGAAGATGAGGAGACTGAGTCAGATGAAGGTGTGAAAGAAATAAAGGCTACTGACACTCAGGCTATAAAGGTAACCAAGAGAAAATATTCCGGTGAAGAAGAAAATGCAAAGGAAAAATTTGACAAACTAGGTATGACAGTTGAAGAAGTTGAGAATGTTGTCAAGGATGGAAACCTCAAGCCCCTTTGCAAATGGTATGAAAATTTTTATGAATCAGGACAAAGAATTCTTGAGGAGGCAACAATAAAACATCTGAATATTTTCAATAAAGTTCTTGTTGACATTATGTCTGGTTTACCCAAGAGTTTGTATGAGTTTTTGGAGATGAGAAGAGTAGATGCTAGGACAAAAGAAGAGCATATGAGAAAGTGAATTCTTGTAGACTTATGTTTGGAAATGTCTATTGAGGAGATGAAGTCACTCCTAAACAAAGCCAAGAAGGAATTTAAAAGAAAAACAAGGGTGAAAAAACTTATGATTGGTGAAACTGATGTTGTTGCTAATGAAACCAAGAAAATCCTATAAGCATTTTTTCAAAGAACAAGATCAATGTTGAAGAAGTGAATGTTGAATATGTTGTATCTGATCTAGAAAATTAGGAGGTGAATGTAGATACTAAGGATATTCAGAATCCTCCTGATGTGGATAATACAAAAGTACCTATGGTGATTGAAGCTCATAAGGTTGTATTAGCTGAAGGAAAGGAGATGCCAAATGAAGAAGTTGAAGCTCCTAAAGGAAATCAAGAAATAGTTACTAAAGAACCAAAAGATGAAGAAAAAAAGGATGAAGTCAAGGAAATTCTAGTGGAAGCAAGAGACACAGTAGAGATAGTGAAGATATTTTTTGATGAGCAAAAAGAAGATTTTGATCTTAAGTTGGGAGATGCGCCTATTCATTTATCTACTTTGTCCCCAATTCAAAAAATGAAAGTTGCATCATTTGCACAAGTTAAGGCTAGGGAAGAAATTCTGAAATCCCACATTGAGGATAGTGAATTGTCGATCTGGTATTTTGGAGAGGATCGTGCCTACTCATGTCAAGAATCAATTTGGTTCCTCCTTCGGTGAGCTAAAGAAACTTATAAATTTAGTAAGTACTCAGTTTGAGTCACTTGAGAAGTCAGCTTTGGTCAAATTTTAGGAGTTTGATGTCAAAAGGTTCAATAGTCTGAAAGGTATGATAGCTAGAGATAAATCTTTGTTAGCTACCTATGTGAAGAATGTTCATAATGCTCTATCTGAAGGTGGAAAATTTTATAATTCATGCTTGTCTTTGTCAAAACTTACTAAGGAGAATGAGAAGAAGTTTAAGGATCACGAGAAAGAGTTAGCTTCTATTTCTAATGGTTTTGATCCTTTAACTATTTCTGTTGGAATGCAAGAAGGTCAAGTTATCTCTTTACTTGACAAAATAAAGAGCTTGAAGCATGAAAATGACAAAATATGGGAAGAGCTTGTGAAATTAGAGGTTTAATTGGTTTGAAAATGGAAACTATGTTGAGTGCTTTGAAGGAAGCACAAGATTCTTTAGTGGTGGGTGACCCTGCAAACATGGAAACTGTTGAGATGCAATATTATTTTCTTTGTGGTCATATAACTATTCTAGAGAGTCTTAAGAAGTGTTGGGACTCAAGCTTGCACTTGTTGAAAACAAATTTTGCAAACATTTTCAAATTTGTGTAAATTGTTGTACTCATGCAGCATGAAGTTTTTGTGGATTTTTGTATGTGGATTCCCTATCTTTTCCATTGATGTCAAAGGGGGAGAGTAGAACAATGAAAAATTTATATTCATCTAAGGGGGAGCTATAGTTTTGAAGATCTTTTTGGAGTTTTTGTTGGTAGTGTATTTTGTTGGTACTAATCTGACACTTCGTCATTTTTCACTAAGTGTTGCCATCAATGCCAAAGGGGGAGATTGTTGGAAAGAGACACTGCAAATGCTTTATGGTGTTTTCATTGATGGAAACCCTTGTTGGCTAGTCAATCCACACATTGCATTTTTCTCATACCAACAAATAGATTGAATATTAGTGTTTATCTGTTAAGTTAGAATAGAGAATTTGGTAACTTCATGTTCTTCGATTCATATGCATATTTTTTGTTGTTATTTTGTGTTGTGGATCTCAAGGGAGTATTTCTCGATGCATAATCTTTGTTATCTAAAAATATTGGTGCCTTGTATCAATTTGGGTGAAAGCTAGGAGGTCTGGTTGCCTGATTTTTTGTTCGTCAGTATTTGAAGGCTAACCTAGTCAATATGTTGTGTCGCGGATATATGAGGAGTTATTGTTTAAATGTTTTTGTGGTCATGCATCTTAATTTGGGTCATCACTATGTTGTGGCCAACTCTTGTGGATTCACATTGAATGTTTTGATGATTTAAAGTTGAAAGTTCATGAATATTTCTTGTTTTGTTGAAGTCGACCTAAAACATTCAAATCTCTTGTAGTGGATATATATAAGTGATCGATTATATCATTTTGATGTGTGTTCAATGTGAGTTGATGTATGTTGCAAATATCAAAAGATCAAGAAAGTGATTAAGCATAGTTTCACTTGTGCATTAAGGATTTTTGTGAAGCAAATTAAGGCAGAGTAGAGTGAAGAGCAGAATCAGTCTGAAGGAATAGAATCTGATTGTTGAGCTTAACCAAAACTGTAACCAAGCATTTGTAGATGCTACTTTCTCAATTCAAATCTTTGAAATTATTCCAATAGTTTGTAAGGAAGTGAGCCTTTCTTATTTTGAGCAGTGAGCTCTAGGCAGTGTTCTTGAATGCAAGTGCATTCCCATTTTGTAATTATTCCTTTTGAGTATACTCAAATTATATTGTGGATTGGCCATCCACAATGGTTTTTCCCCTAACAGGGTTTCCACGTAAAAATCCTTGTGTTATGGTGTTGTGGTTGCTTACTTTATGTTTATGCATATTTCTTTTGGTTGAATGTTGTCAATACTTTGTTGATCAAAATAATAAAGCTAAAAATTGCACAACATTGATTCACCCCCACTCTCGGTGTTGCTTGATTCCAACACACCTATGGTGACTGGATCCAAGTTGACACAAGATGATGGTTCCCTAAAAGAAAATCAAACTAGATACAAATCAATGATTGATGGATTGCTTTATTTGACTCAAACTAGATCAGATATCATGAATGTTGTATGCATTGTTGGAAGATTTCAAGTTGATCCTAAGGAATCTCATGTAACAATTGTGAAGAGGATTTTTAGATACTTGAAGGGGAAAATTTATTTTGGCCCGTGGTATCCTAAAGATGATGATCTTACTTTGAGTGCCTTTACTGATGCTGATTGGGCAGGTGTTGTGGATGACAGAAAGAGTACTAGTGGTGGTGCATTTTTCTTGGGTAAGAAGTTGATTTCATGGTTAAGTAAGAAGCAAAATGTCATTTCTTTATCTACTACAGAGGAAAAAGACATTGCTACTTCTAACAATTGTACTCAAGTATTGTGGATGAAGCAGATGTTGAAAGATATCAAAGTTGTGTATGATGAACCTATTGCTATATTCTGTGATAATTCAAGTGCAATTAACATCTCTAAGAATCCGGTGTTGCATTAAAATACCAAGCATATATCTATCAATTTTCACTTTTTGAGAGAGTAGGTGAGTGAAAAGGAAGTCAGATTAGAGTATGTTCCTACTATGGAATAGATTGCAGACATTTTTACAAATCCTTTCCCTAAGGATACTTTTGAGTATCTCAGAGGGAAGCTAGGGGTGATTACCCCTCCTAATTAGAACTAAGATGCAATTCATTGCATCAATCCATGCATTTCATAGTCATATCTTGATCTAGACTTATGTTGTGGTGGTTGCTACTCAGGGTGAGTAGTCAAATGTTCAAATATGTGGTTTATATTTTGTGTGAAATATATCTTTGCCATTGATGTCAAAGGGGGAGACGATTCATGTGAAAAACCATGAATTATCTAATTAGAAGAGTCATGTAGAGAGAAGATTTGTGAGGATAAATGAGTCAAAACCTAAGGGGAGTAAGTGCTAAAGATAATTGTGTTGATGGTGTTTTTCACATCATGTGTTACCATCAATGCCAAAGGGGGAGATTGTTGGATGTTGTGGCTGTGTTTCTAATATATGGTTTTCATTGATGTCAACACTATTGGCATTAATGTCTTAGAAGTTGTATATGTCGAGGATATTGAGAAAATTGTAATGAAATAAGTTGCAGGTTGTCAGTGGTGAAGTAAAGTTCTATCTATCTATTTTCCTAGTACGTTGATGATCAGAGGTTGTGGATTAAAGGTTTTCTTGTCAAGTATATCTAGTTTATCCATGTTAAGTTTCAGAGATCCGCGTGAAGATTTGATCAAGTTATGAGCAGTTGTATTCTGAGAGTCAATTTGTTGCTTCAATTGGTGTTCCTAAATGAAGATGATGTGATTCTAGTAAGTTTGGTTGTTTCAGATGCTTCTCTGGTGATTCATGATGTTTATGGATGTTTCTAGATCATTTTCTATCTATGTTGCACATCCACATTGATCATTGTGCTTGCAATTAGAGATTTTCTCTTCTGCGTTCATTTTTTTTCATGTTCTTGGTCGATAGGGTGTTGTAGCATGTTGTGGATATTTGAGGAATTATTTTTGAAGGTGGTTCATGTTTGAGAATTTTATTTGGGGTCTTCACTATGTTGTGGCCGACCTTGGTTGATTCGCATTGATATTTCTTTAATGTTTTTGGCCAATAGTTTGTATTCATTTTATTATTTCATTGAGGCTGATATGTAGTGATGTAATTTCTTATTACAGATATATATGAGTGATTGTTTTATCATTTTAAGGATGATTATGTGAAGTGTGTGAGTCCTATGTGTGAATAATGTTCAAATCTTTTGAAGGTAGAAGCAGAGTGTGAAGAAGAATGAGCAAAGTGTGAAGAAGTATACATGTGCTTAAATAGAACTATAAGCAGGCATTAGCAGATGTTATTTCCTCAGTTCAAATCCTGTGGATGTAATCCAAATCTTTGTAAGAAAGTGTGCCTTCCTTTGGGCAGTAAGCCTTTTTGTAATTTAGTAGTGATCTCTAGGCAGTGCACCTGAATGCATGTGCATTCCCCATTTCATTTCTTTATACTTTTAACAAGGTATAATCTTGTGGACTGACCTCCACCATGGATTTTCCCCTAAGAGGGTTTCCACGAAAAAAATCTTGGTGTTATGTGTGTTTCTAATGTGTTGTTGATTTATGCTTTCATGGTTATTTATCAGATCTAAGAATAAGGTTAACAAGTTGAATAAGTTTGAAATTTTGTGACAACTAATTCACCCCCCCTCTCAGTTGTCTTACCTTGTGTTTCCAACACTTTGGATAACAAATATTTAGTGGGTCAATCTTTACGATGAGCTTGATTTGGTGTGACAACATGTAATGCCTAAACTTTTGTGAGGTGAAAAGTACTACTAGGCATGCTTTCGCAATGGGTGAATAGTTCATCTCATAGCCTAACAAGGTTCTTCTAATGTAGTATATGGCTCTTTCCTTTCCATTCTCTTCATGTTTTGCCAAAATATCTCCTAGTGGTGCTGGTGTTGCGGAGATGTATAGGATCAATGGCTTGTTTGGTATCAGTGACATTAGTACTGGAGGTGTTATTAGATAATCCTTGATCTCCTAGAAAGCTTTATCACATTTTTCATCCCATTTGTAAGTTATCCATTTATGGAGAAGATGTGAAAAGGGATGATTCTTATGTGATAGCTGAGCTATAAACCTTTTGATGGACTGCAAGCTTCCTTGTAATCCTCTCATTTATTTCAATGTTTGTGGCAGTTCCATGTCTAGGATGGTTTTTACCTTTGCTGGATCAATTTCTATCTCTCTTTGTGAAATGATGAAGCCAAGAAGTTTCCCTGATGTGACCCTAAACATACACTTTTTTGGATTTAGTCATACCTTGTATTCTTCAAGTCTATCAAAGATAGGTCCTAGGACTTGTATGTGCTCACTTATCTTCTTTGATTTTGTCAAAATATTATCCACATAATATTTAATTTTTTTGTGGATCATGTCATGAAAGATAAGGGCCATTTCCCTTTGATAGGTAGCTCCTACATTCTTCAACCCAAATGGCATCACATTCTAGTAGTAGGTTCCCCATGGAAAATTAAAGGTAGTTTTATGTTGATCTTCTTTGGTGATTATGATTTGATTATAGCCTAAAAATCCATCCATGAGAGACAACATTTCATGCCCAGTTGTTAAATCCACAATGAGATCAATGTTGGGAAGAGGGAAGTCATCCTTCAAACATGCCTTGTTCAAATCTTTGAAATCAATACATATTTTGATGCCCCTAGTGGGTTTTGAGACTTGTACAAGTTTTGAAACCCACTCAGGATAATCTATCGATCAGATGAATACAATGTCAAGGAGCTTTTGTAGTTCCAATTTGACCAACAGTGTTATCTGAGGGTGCATCTTCCTTAATTTCTTCTTGACCGGTTAGGCATCAGGATAAACTACTAAGTGATGTACAACCACTTATGGATCAAGGCTTGACATATTTGTATATGACCATGCAAAGTTAGCTCTTCTCTCTTTAAGGAATGTTGTAAGGTTCTTTTGTTCTTCATCCAACAAGGATCCATCATAAAAGGTGATCTGAGGTTCTTCTTCTATTCCTACATTGACTGGAGTAGCCTTTTCCGCTAGTATTGCTGACTTTTCAGTATGCATTGCACTAAGGGGGAGATTGAATCCCTCATCCTTGGGCACCTCAAGGAGGTTTTCACTGTCGGATGTGTCCTTTTTATTATTATTTTGGGACCAGAGAGTGCCACTAGGTGGTTTTCACTCAAGGATCTACATGTTAGTTGTATTTCATTTATTTTGTGATAGAAGGATTCAATCGTCTCCCCATAGTATGCCCCTATATTGAGCTCTATGTCAAAGCCTGCTTTGTGATCTTCCCATGATAAGTTGTCTTGGAGTCCCATGAATTCTAAGATCGCTTCATCATTTTCAAATAAATCTAGAATCAGTGGTCCTTGTTGGTCCATATCAATGAGTTGTATATATACTAGGCATATTTCAGTTGGTTGGTTGTTTGATACAAAGGATGTTATGGATATCATGAAGAGGGTATTGTTCTCAAATAGGTCAATGACATCAAGAGGAAATTCATCTAAGTTAGTATCACATGATGTAGGTGACTAAGAGGAAGCCTCAACTTTTTTAGCAGCAATACCTTTGCCAATAAATGTGACCTTGCTAGTAGTACAACCTAAGCCAAGATTCTTTAGTTGTTTCCTAGGAATGATGGGTTCTAGTAAACCATTTTCATTCTATCCTAGCTTCTCATTCTTGTTATATCCCCAATTCTACATTAGTTGTAGACCTTTGTTGTCATCTTCCATGGGAAGAATAGGAATAGGTCATTCATCTTGATAGAGGAGTTTAGAGATGTCTTGCTCATTGAGGTCTTCTTGATTTAGGTCTCCCCAGTTGGTGAAGGTAGTATCTGCCATCTTGATTGTTTCTAGTTCTTTGGTACTATATGTTGGTTTCCTGTGAGTTTGAGGAGAAATAGGTAACTCTCCTAAGAAAAAGGTATCTTTCAATATTTTGTAGCTTCCACAACTGTCATCTTGGATTACTGCTTTGACATTGGGTATGATTTTTACAATAGGTACTTGTGATGTTGAGGTAGAGGCTAGAGATGATGGGTCAATAAATGACCTTGATGGTGAAGGTCCTTCATCATTTTTGGTTATTTTTGGGATCTTCTCAAACTTGGCCTCAAGGCTCTTGCAGTAATAGAAACGTTCAGGATCTCCATGGATAGTGATTTTGTAAGGAAAGCTAAGGTGCGGAACTAACTCTCCTAACGTCAAAAATTCAAGGAAGAATGTAGAGGTGCTTTTAAATTTTCAATTACAGTCCAATTAAGATACACTTGAAATAAATAACAGAAACAAAGAAATGAACATACACAAATGAACACTAGATTTACGTGGGAAAACCCTTATGGGATAGAAACCTACCACACCAAGAAAAACCCCTTTGTATTACAGTAATGAAATTACATACAGAGTACAGGCTTCACTCTCTAATGTCAATTTACAACAGCATAATCCTTGATCAACCTTGTACAAAACATTCAAGATACAATGCTCTTAGAATTGAATTCACAAACACTGATCACAAATCAAACTATTCATCCCACTGATTGTCCAACTATTGATTGAACCAAACATCATCTACAAAACCAGAGTATATCCATGTCATCCCTATCTATTGAAATTCCTCACAGAACGACCACAATAGACTAACTTCCAACGGTTCCCATTCAGCTTCTCTGATTGGTCGAAGACACACCACGTAGGATAGTCTTTCACTCAGTCAAAGGCATTCAAAATGTATTCACATGACGGTGAGACACTAACTGTGTCTCCCTGATGCCACATAGCCCAATTGTCGATATTGGCCAGAATCATCACCTTCAGCAAGAGGTTACACTAAGTTCAAAAGTTGTCACTTAGACTTCCCATTCTCACCAAGACATCATATCGATATCCATCACATGTAGTGCTATCGTCAAGACAATCACTATTTTCCAAGAGATCATACCAAAGTTCCAAAGTCACATAGACATCAACATTCCCATTGGTGAGACTATCACTATTTTCCAAGAGATCATACTGAGCCCTTCAAGTCATACCGAAAATAACAATCATTGGCAAGACTTAGGCTATCGCTGAGAGGTAATATCGAGGGTTCCAAGTCACCCCAAAACCACCCTTCGCCGGGATTCATATTGACAATAGACTAAAGCATCAGAGAGACTAACACCCATCACCAAGAGCTCTTACTGAGTGTTCAAGTCTCTCCCCAATGACTCTGAGTGTAACATTGTTGGCGAGACATCTCACATCACTAAGACTTCATCCTGAAAGAAAACCTTTCAGCCATGAGTCTCCCCGACATCCGCTATGAACCATAGTCGGCCAGACCAACCCACTCGGTAGAGGGTTACACCGAACAACACAAGTCATAGCGATAGCTCTAGTCAGTAAGACATCAACAAGGTCTTTCCGACATGAAAATTTCACAAGGTTACACAACTACTAATCGGCCATACAGAAAGTATGTCACACTGAATTTTCTCTTTCAGATGTTTCAACTTGTGAGATTGAGGCACACAATTCCAACAAACTCCCACTTGACAAAGATCACACAGGCACCTCCAAAGCACAAAATAACTACTGGAATTCATGGGCACTAAGGCCCATTGAACTGGCACATCACCTGAACTTGTCTATGCTCACTGGCTTCATCAATGCATCTACAACATTCTCCAGAGTATCCACTTTTTCTAAAGAGACCTTCCCATCCTCCACCATATCTCATACAAAATGATACTGTAGATCTATATGTTTCATCCTGGCATGGAAAGTAGGATTTTTCGCCAAACAAATAGCACTCTGACTGTCACAATAAATTTTTATTTTCCCTGCATCAAAACCAATGTTAGAACACAAAAGTTTTAACCAAATTGCTTCTTTATAGGCATGTGTTGCTTCCATGTATTCTACCTCTGTAGTAGACAAAGCGACTATAGCCTCTCGCTTACTCATCCAACTTACTACACTACCATTCAAGATGAAAATATATCCACTGGTGGATCTTCTACTATCAATGTCCTCTACCCAATCAAAATCCACATAGCCGCGAATGCTAAGTGTCCTTTTTTATTCAACCAAGTTCCCATGGTAACACAAAGCATATTCTGAAGTGCCCTTCAAATATCTGAATACTCTTTTCACAACATCCTAATGTGTCCTTCCAGGATTAGCCATAAACTGACTAAGTACTCCCACTGCTTGGGCAATGTATGTCCTTGTACAGACCATTGCATACATTAGACTACAAACCACACTAGTCATGTCCTCCATCTCAATAGGATATTTTGGACAGTCTTCAACAGATAGCTTTGTACCTTGCAAAACTGGAACAACTAGCTTCTTGCAATCATTCATACAAAATCTCTCTAGAACAGTCTTAACATACTTACTCTGACTGAGCCAAAGTTTTCTACTATTCCTGTCCCTAGTTATTTCCATTCCCAAAATATACCTTGCTGCACCAAGATCTTTCATTTCGAGCTTTACAAACAACTATGACTTAAGATCAAAAATCATTAACTTACTATTGCCTATGAACAACATATCATCAACATAGAGAGCAATAATAAGAACTTGATCACTTTCAGCTTTGTAATACACACAATGATTAGATTTTGATTTTACAAATCCCAATGACAAAACAAAAGTGTCAAACTTCCGGTACCACATTCTAGGAGACTGCTTTAATCCATACAGGGATTTTTTCAACTTGAAAACCAGTTTTTCTTTACCTTTCTCCACAAAGTGCTCAGGCTGGGACATATAAATTTCTTCTTCAAGATCACCATGAAGAAATGTTGTCTTCACATCCATCTGTTCAATCTCTAAGTCATACACTGCAAGTGACAAAAGAAATCTAATGGACATCAACTTAGCTATAGGAGAAAAAATTTCTCCATAATCAATTCCCTCTACTTGGGAATAACCCTTCACAACCAACCTCACCTTATATTTTTCCACACTGCCATCCAGACCTATTTTCTTTTTAAATACCCATTTGCAGCCCACAACTTTTCTGCCTTCAGGAAAGGGCACCAAACTCCAAGTATCATTCTTTTCTAATGATTCCATTTCTTCATTCATGGCTTCCAACCAAGAGTTTGAATTAGACATTCTAAATGCCTCTTTCAGAGTCCTAGGCTCATCAGTGCTAGAAATTAAAGCATAGGCATAAGTAGAATCTATCAAAGAAAACCCATACCTAGCAGGTTGCTTTCTTTCACGAGTTGACCTCCTCACTTGCTGAGGCTGAGGTTGTTCTTCTTCATTTGAACTCTCAGAACTACTTGAGCTCTCCTCAGTTTCAAGTACATTTTGAATTTTCAATTCCTCTTTATCTGGTGTTAGAGGAATTTCAACTACATCCTTTTTATTTTCTGATTTTGTCTCTAACTGCAGATCCAAGGTAGAAGGCTTCAGCTAACGAAATATAACACTTCTGTTGTATAGAACCTTCTCTGTATCAGGATTCCAAAGCTTGTATCCTTTTATGCCAACACTATAGCCAATAAAAATACATTTAACAACCTTGTTCTTCAATTTAGATCTTTTCTCATTCGACACATATGCATATGCCTCATAGCCAAAAACACGAATGTGTCTCAGAGAGGGCTTCTTACCAGACCATGCTTCCAAAGTGTTTTCTCAACAAGAGCAGAATTAGGAGAACAGTTTATCAGGTAACATGTTGTAGCAACTGCCTCAGCCCAAAACTTCTCCTCCAAGCCAACACTGCTTAGCATACTTCGTGCTCTTTCCATCACTGTCCTGTTAAACTTTTCTGCAACTCCATTTTGTTGCGGAGAGTAAGGTGTAGTTTTATGTCTTTTAATTCCATGATCTTTATAGTACCTCTCGAATTCATCAAAACAAAATTCACCACCATTATCAGTCCTTAAACATTTTATTTTTCTTCTAGTCTGATTTTCTACAAGGTTATTAAATTCCTTAAACTGACTGAATACTTCTGATTTACTTTTCAAAAAATAAACAAATGTTCTTCTCGAATAATCATCAATGAACGATACATAGTACCTTTACTTAGACAAAGAAGGAACATTCACTAGACCAAAAACATTAGAATTTATATAATCAAGCAAACTAGAAGATTTGTGAGGACTGGAATAAAATGAAACACGGTGTTGTTTACCATATATACAATGTTCACAAAACTCGAATTCGAGGTTACAATCATGAAGCCCCTCAACCAGGTTTTTTATTCTTCAAGGTTTTTAAACCTTTCTCTCCAATGTGGCCTAGCCTATGATGCCAGAGCATAGTCTTATCTGCTGGAAGTTTAACTTCCATAGAGTTTACACCATCATGAACTATTTCCTCTTTTCCCCCATGAGTAGCTTTCTGTGACTTGGCAGAGACACTATTGCATTGCACAACATGTGCATTATACAAGGTACCAATACAAGCACCCCTTGCTAGCACCATAGAGCCTCTAGTCATCTTGCAACCATTTCCAGAGAACGTGACTTGCACTCCAATATCATTCAACATACTAACTGAAAGTAGATTTTGAGCCAGAACTAGTATATGCATTACATCATTGATTCCCTTCACTCTTCCATCAGGGAATTGAATTTTGACTCTTCCACGGCCAACAATTTCCAAAAATGAATCAATCGCCAAATATACCTTTCCACCATCATATTTTTCATACTTCGTGAACCAGTCTCTATGAGATGTCATGTGGAAAGATGCTCTAGAATCAATCAGCCAAACATCATTTGATGCCTGCGTAGCCAAGGCTGCAATGAAAGTGTCTGCATCACTTTGAGAAGAATCATTGTTAGAAGAATACTTCTTCTTCTTCTTTTTTCTCCTCTTTACAATCCTTTCGTACATGACCAGGTTGCCCACAATTCTAGCACTTCACCTTGGACTTCTTTCTAGGAGACTTTGATCTCCCCTCTGATTTGGATTTGGACTTCTTGTCCTTCTTGCCTTTTTCTTTCAATCTGCCTCTAACAGCAAGAGCCTCCTTTGCCATCTTAGAATATTTTCTTCTCATCTCTTCTGATAACAAAGAAGCAACAACATCTTCCATCTTAAAAGTGGATGTCGTACTCCCAATAGCCATCACCAAGTGATCCCAAGAATCTGGTAAAGAACATAATAACAGCATACAGCGATCTTCTTCATCAATCTTCACACTCATAGATGTTAACTGTGCAATCAACATGTTGAATGCATTCAAATTATCAGCAACAAACCCTCCTTCCTGCATTCTCAAAGAGTACAACTTCTTCCTCAAGAAAAAATTATTCACCAAGGACTTGCCCTAATAAATAGCTGCCAGTCTTTTCCACAAGGAAGATGCAGTGTTTTCTTCATGAACATTCAAAAGAATAGAGTCTACTAAACAGAGCCTTATCAGCCCCTTTGATTTTCTATCTGCAAGGTCCCAATCCTCTTGCTTCATGCCTGTAGGCTTTGTTCCAGACATAGCAATCCAAAGATCACGATCAACCAACATATCTTCCATTTTAAGTTTCCACAACTCAAAATTGCTGCCATTGAATTTTTCAATTTCAATCTTTCCTGACGTGCTTGCCATCTTAACCTATAATTCGAATTACCAAACTTCTACAAGACTCCCACTAAACAAAAATTGACTCAAAAAACCCAACGTACCCACAAGGATAACACAATTGGCCAGGCTCTGATACCACTTGTAAGGAAAGCTAAGGTGCAGAACTAACTCTCCTAATGTCAAAAACTCAGGGACGAATGCAAAGGTGCTTTTAAATTTTCAATTACAGTCCAATTAAGATACACTTGAAAGAAATAATAGAAACAGAGAAATGAACATACACAGATGAACACCAGATTTACATGGGAAAACCCTTACAGGAGAAAAACCCCTTTGTATTACAATAATGAAATTACATACAGAGTAGGGGCTTCACTCTCTGATGTCAATTTACAATAGCATAATCCTTGATCAACCTTGTACAGAACATTCAAGATACAATGCTCTCATAATTGAATTCACAAACACTGATCACACATTGAACTGTTCATCCCACAGATCGTCCAACTGTTGATCAAACCAAACATCATCTGCAAAACCAGAGTATATCCATGTTGTCCCTCTCTATTGAACTTCCTCACAGAACGACCACAATAGACTAACTTCCAACGGTTCCCATTCGAATTCTCTGATTGGTTGAAGACACACCACGTAGGATAGTCTTTCACTCGGTCAAAGGTGTTTAAAATGTATTCACATGTCAGTGAGACACTAACCGTGTCTCCCCGATGCCACATAGCCCAACCGTCGATATCGGCCAGACTCATCACCTTTGTCAAGAAGTTACACCGAGTTCAAAAGTTGTCACTCAGACTTCCCCTTCACACCAAGACATCATACCGATATCCATCACATGTAGTCCTATCTCCAAGACAATCGCTATTCGCCAAGAGATCATACCGAAATTCCAAAGTCACATAGACATCAACATTCCCATCGGTGAGACTATCGCTATTCGCCAAGAGATCATACTGAGCCCTTCAAGTCATACTAAAAGGAACAATCGTTGGCAAGACTTAGGCTATTGCTGAGAGGTAATACCAAGGGTTCCAAGTCACCCCGAAACCACCCTTCGCCAAGAGTCATACTGACAACAGACTAAAGCATCGATGAGACTAACACCCATTTCCAAGAGCTCTTACCAAGTGTTCAAGTCTCTCCCTGATGACTCCGAGTGTAACACTGTTAGCGAGACATCTCACATCGCTAAGACTTCATACCAAAAGTAAACCTTTCAGCCAAGAGTCTCCTCGATAACTACAGTCACCATGAGTCTCAGTGACATCTGCTATGAACCACAGTTAGCTAGACCAACCCACTTGGTAGAGGGTTACACTGAACACCACAAATCATAGTGATAGCTCCAGTCGGCAAGAAATCAACAAGGTCTCGGTGACATGAACATTTAACAAGGTTACACAACTGCTAGTCATCCATATAGAAAGTATGTCACACCAACTTTGCTCTTTCAGAGGTTTCAACCTATGAGATTGAGGCACACAATTCCAACAGATTTCTCTACCCTCAAAAGGAAACTTCACACACTGATGATAGGTTGAGGCTACAACTTTCAAATCATGGATCCAAGGTTGACCAAGTAGAATGTTATATGGAAGATCAAGATCAAGTGCTTGGCATGTAGTTTTTGCAGTAAGAGGTCCCACTTGGATTGGAAGTGCTATGATTCCTTGTGATACCCATTCTTGGTCATCATATGCTTTGATGGTGGTGCTCTTTGTCTTCTCAATAGTATCTTATGAATAGCCTAGATGCTTGATCAATTGCAGGGTGCAAATGTTCAGACCAACACCTCCATCTACCAAGACTCTTTTGACCTTGTTTTTTATGAATGACAACCTCAAGGTGTAAAGCACAATTATGAGATAGTTGCGATGGTAAATATTGCTCAGAGAAGGTGAGAAGATGGTTGGTGATATGCCCTTCCATAGCTCGAAACTGATTGGTATAAATGTCCTCGAGAACAGATGACTTATATAAGGCTTTTTCCAGTATTTCCTTGTGTGCGAGAGTTAATATCAAGTATTCCAATATTGATATCTAAGCGGGGGTTTATTTAAGCTAATCTACAAGATTTTACTTGCTAGGATTAGATGTGGGCAAAGTGGGTTATGTCCTGGATCTGGGACAGCTCCTTGAACAGTTATTTTTCCACGTCGAGTGGTGACTCCACATTCCATGCTACCTCCTTTGATGGTGACAACAGTGATAACACTATCATAGGAGGCAACTACATTGGTGTAATCCTTGGCTTTTCCATTGTTTTTTTTTTTGTTATGATTGGGCATAGGGATCTTGTATATCTTGATATCTTGGTTTCTAGCTGGTACTTCAATACATATGGTATAGTTCTCTATGAGATCTTGGATGATATTCTTGAGTTTCATGCAATTTGATGTTTTATGTCCTTTCATTTTATGAAAGTCATAGAGATCACACTCGTTGTACTAGGATGGCTTCTCTTGTGGTTCTTGGTAGTTTTCAAAGTTAGGAAGTGTTATCAAATTTGACTCTACTAGTTTCTTCATGATTGTCTAGATGGGTTCTAATAACTATGTGTACTTGCATTTGGGATAGTTCTTCATGTTATCAGTTTTCCTTGGTTGATATTGCTGTTATTGATCTGATTGTTCTGAGGTGGTACCATTTGTTGCACAGTTGGTTGGATGTTAGCAACTTCATTGCTGTTGGGTCTAGGAGGACTTACTATGTCCTTAGCATCAACTACACCTTCCTTTGTTACGTTCTTGTTCTTATCCCATACACGAGGTTTTTCATTTCAACTAGTTGAAGGATGGTTGTGTTGGATCAAGAAACAATGAGATGGGGGGTGAATCAATGTTCTTCAATTTTTATCTTTATTAATTTGATCTTTAAATCACTTATAACATTCAACCAAAAGGAGGATGCATGAACATAAAACAAACAACTAAAACATCGTAACACAAGGATTTTTTACATGGAAAACCTATTAGGGGAAAAACCATGATGGAGGTCAATCCACAATATTATCTAAGTACTCAAATAAGTGTTTACAAAAGGAATGCACTTGCATTCAAGCACACTGCCTAGAGCTCACTACTCAAATATAAAAGAAGACTCACTATCTTACAAAAGTATTTGGATTACATCCAGAGGATTTGAACTAACAAAATAGCATCTGCTAATTCCTAATTATAGTTTCGGTTAAGCTCATTAATCGCTTTCTTGACCTTTTATTTGATTCTTCTCTTCTGCTCTGTCTACTTTAATTCGCATCACAAATCCTTTTATGCACAAGTGAAACTACGCATAATCACTCTACAATCCTTCTAACTTATACATCACACATTGACACACTTCGTACATACATCAAAATGATATAAATGATCACTTATATATATCTGCAACTAAATATTTAATCAACCACATGTCGACTTCAATAAAACATAAAATATTTACAAACTGTTGGCTCAATCCACAAATAATTTTCAATGCGCACCAACCAAAGTCAGCCAAAACAAGGTGAGGACCCAAATCAAGTACATTCTTGAACACAAAAACACTAAAACAATTACTTCTTGAAGATCCACAACATGCTACATTCACCTAGTCGGCCTTTTACACTGATAAACAAAAAAAATCAACCGGATCTTCTAACTTGTACAAAAATTGATACAAGGCTCTATGATTCAAGTAAAACATAGATCATACATTTAACAACCTTCCCTAAGATCCACGACTCAAAATGATAACAAAAAATTGCATATGAATCTATGAACACAATTTTGTTGGATGCTCTGTTCTAGCTTAACAGTTAATCGCTTAGCTTCAATCTGTTTTCCAGTATGAGAAAATGCTGATGTGAAAATTGAATCACTGACTAGGGTTTCCATCAATGACAACACTAGATGACATGTGCAATGTATCTTTCCAGCAGGTTGTCTTTGTATTCTTGAGTGTTTCCTTGTGAATTTAGGGCTCTTTCAATGTTAAGGGCTCTTGGAAGAAGCTCGTCATAGGATTTATGCATTGCATTTTCAATTGGAATGATAGATTTGGATCAAGGTTGGCTATGATGATTCCCACTTGTTGTTCATCAGGAAGAGGCCACTTGATTTTACTAGCTCTTTGTCTCCATCATTGTAGTAAACTAGTGAAAATTTCTCTTGGGTTTTGTTTGAGGGTGTACAAGTCTTCTAAGCTAACGTCCATGTCAAGATTGAAGAAGTGATTGATGAATTTTTCAGTGATTTCTTAAAAAAAATTGATACCAGGAGGAAAATGAGAGAACCAATCCATATTAGTACATGTTAAACTTTGAGGGAAGAGGCGCATTAGATATGAATCATTGTAAGCCACTTCCATGCACATGACATTGAATTCTTTGATATAGTCAACATGATTTCCTCTCCCTCTATATTTTTCAAACTTAGGGATTTCAAAACCAGGAGGGAATGGTATCATTGCTATGTTTTGATCAAATGGGTAAGGACACAAATTATGTGTATGAGGTTTCTTTGTCTTTCCCATGGGAAGGTCCTACATTTCTTGTGAGATTTCTTTCAATTGTGATGCGAGATCATCTTGCGGATTGGGTGGAGGAACATATGATGGGATGAGAGATGAATTATATGGGGTGTATGAAGGTGTGAATTTTTTTGAAAGTGACGAATATGATCCTAATGTGTTTGGATTGATGATGTTCGTATGAGGAAAATAGGATCCTTGTTGCTATTGTTGGGTGTATTGTTGAGCTTGTTGTTGTTATTGTGCCACTAGGGCTTGTTATTGGGCCTATTGCTGTTGTTGTGCTAATAAAGCTACTTGTTGCACTTATTGTTGTTGCATGGCTTGTTGTGCTGCTAAGGCTGCTTGCTGAGCTTGTTGGGAAATTGCCACCTGTTGTTGTTGTTTTTGTGCTAAGGATGCTTGTTTAGCTTGACGTTGTTGTGCCAAGGCTTCTTGTTGAGCTTGATGTTGTTGTTGTTGTGCTAAGTCTTCTTTTTGTGCTTGTTATTATTGTGCTAAAGCTGCTTGTTGTTGTTCTTGTTGTATGGCTTGTTGGTAAGTTTTTTGTGCTTGTTGTAAAGCTAAGGCATGTGGTTGCAATGTGGGATTAGGTGGTTGTTGAGACATCTGTGAGGGAATAGGGACATTGATGTTTTGAATGGACAACAAATTTTTGGTGAAAGGTGGAGGATTCCCTTGGTTTAAAATTCCTTGCAATATGGTAGAATGAGGTGGAGGAATGTATGTTTGAGGTCCTAATTGATTTGGCATAGAAAAGGGAGTTGTTGGAAAAGATGATGTGATTAAATTTTGCAATGGAATGACACACTAGGACCTTGAGTCCATTGATTGAAAAGATTTCCTTGTCCTATGTTTCAAGGATTTCCTTGTGCAAAAGATGTAAATAAAGGATTCATGATCAAGGTACTCACGAGATTGATAGATTTTGTAACCAAGGCACTAATTTGATGTGGATTGATAGGAGATGATGTGGTAATCATAGATGGAATGGATAAACCCACCAGAGCGTTGGATAAAGATGTCCCTATTTGCAGTGAGGGTTGATTCTGTGATATGGTATTGACATTCCCTAGTGTGTTGTATTGAGATTTTTGGTATGTACCGCTCTGTGTGATGGTAGGCATACTTGTGGTACTCATAGGTGTTGATGAAGAAGGATGGTGTGGGAGCACCATTTGAGGGTGTTAATCCTTTTAAGTTCATAAGGTTTAGGCTATAGATTTTTGGGTGAATTTTGTTTGGAATAAGGTCTATAAGACCATATATTGATGTATTAAGTCATTTGTGGTAAAGTTTAGGTGTCTAGGTGGAAAATTTTTCAAAATGTGCAAAAAATGCTAAGTTGTTAAATTGGAATAATACAAGGTTGTAAAAATGCACTAAAGAGGGAGACCAACGAACACCTTTTTCAAAAGTTAGTTTTGCAAGTTGAGGAGGTTTTTTTTAGGTGGGAAACACTATAAAATGCATGAGAAACTCAAATGGAAGGTTGTTGAACAATTTTAAAGACAAAATCTTGAATAAAAATATGATTTTCCTTCATTTTTTTGTGTTTTATGTTATAATAGCAGTTGCATGGGCCCGTACAACACCATTGTGGTTCATTTCTTTGTGGATTAACATTGTGGTTTTTCTTATCTTTCATTTGAGCCTATTTTTAAGGAATATAGTTGAATTTAGTGCATAGTCATTTTCTAGCACCAGTCCGATCACACAGATTTAGGGCTTGAAAGGCAATAAAATGAGTAATTGACCCATTCCTCTTTCTGTCACTTCTATAACTTGAGGAATGGGTTTTCTCCATCATAAATAAGGTGTGGAAATGATGAGTTAGTGTTGGGGAAGGTCTGGAAATGTATTGGGTGTGAAGCCCTATCAATGAATTTTGAGTTTTCCACATGAAAATTGGAGGTTTTGGTATGTCAAATTAGGTTTTGTGAAAGGGAAGCATTATATTATGATGTTTTGAGCATGTTCAATTTAAATAAGATCTGTTGGAGGTGTTGGGAAGTTTTCAAGAGTGTGGGAAAGGTGTTTTCCAATAAACCCCTGGGGTTTTGGCTAAAAAGAAGGGTTTTATGGTTTACCCTATGTACAGTGGTTTCTCTGACTTCTGATTGTGGATTATAAGTTTTTGACACTTAAAAATTTCTGTCCCAATATTTGGTAAATTTTGGACAAGTCTAGAGAGTGGTACCTTTGTAAAAGTGGCCTAATTTGAGACCTAGAAAGTGAGAAATCCTTGTTTTGAGCAGTTTGGTACAAAACAACTATTTGTGATTGTTTGATATGTTGAAAATATTTGTAATGGGTCCCTGATGTGTGTTGATTTGTGAGTTGAAAGGGTGTTTTAGTGAAAAGATACCTAATCTAGTGGTTTGCCAATGCTACAAGGAAATAGTGTGATTTGGTTGAGAAAGAGTGAATGGAGAACTTGGTGATCTAATACTTGATTGGTTGTTGAATTTGTGATTAGTTTTGTTGTAGTATCTCCCCTACTACATCAAAGTGGTATCAAAGCAAAGGTACCAGATTCCTATAGAAGAAAGTTGCAGATTGTGAAAGAGAAAGCTTGGAAGGTGAAGAGGCAAGTTTGCAAGATGCCTACAAAAGAAAAGAACACAAAAAAGGAGATGAATGAATTGAGAAACTAGTACATTAAAGATTTTAGAGAACTGAAAGAGGGATTGGAAGCCTTAGAAACCAACAAAAGAAGAGAAGCAGTTGAGAGCAGTGAGTCGGAAGAAGAAGATGATGAATATTTTGAAGATGTTGAGGAAGACCTTGATCCAAAAGATCAAATAATGGCCAAGCTGATAAAGGTTGTAAAAGGTGAAAAATATAAGGTAAAAATAGATGTGAATAATTTTGGTGGTAATTTGAATGAAGAGGAATTGTTAGATTGGATAGCTTGTTTGGATAATTATTTTGAATGTGAAGAGATTCCTAAAGAATAGGGAGTGAATATTTCCAAAACAAAGCTAAAGGACATGCACTTGCATGGTGGGATTATCTACAGTAAGAGAGAGGGAAACAAGGAAATTCTAAGATTGTGGATTGGGACAAGATGGTGGCTAAGTTAAAAGGTAAGTTTCTCCCTTCAGATTATCAAGTTCAAATGCTTAAGAAGTTGCAAAGTTTGAGACAAAAGGAAATGGATGTAAAGGAATACACTGAATAATTTTATAGATTAAGCATGAGGTCTAATCATAATTAAAATGAAGATGAGAAAATAGCTAGGTACTTGGGTGGCTTAAGAATGAACATACAGGATGAGTTGGCTTTGACTAATCCTAGAAATGTAGAAGAATGTTAAAAAATGGCATTGAAGGCCGAAGAGAAGGTAAAGAGAAGACAAGAGAAAAAAGTAAGAGGAAGAGGCAACACCATCAGAGGAAGAGGAACTTTTTCGACTCCAAGGAAAGCAACTAAAAATCAAGGAGAAGAACCAAGCAAGAGAGATACACAAGTTGTTGATTTCAGAGGTGGATATAGAGGCACAAGGGGTAGATTTGGAGGTGGAAGAAACTCATAACACTTTTGCAGGTAGATGTTATCATTGCCAAGAATATGGACATCCTACTTGGAAGTTCCCTAAGAAGGATAGTTCATCAACAAGTGGAGGAGAAAGAAAACTAGATAGAAGAGCTCAAATAGTTCAAAAAGATGAAGTTGAAAGTAGTTCAAGCTCAAAAAAATTGATTGCAAGGGTTGAAGTTGGTGAAATTATTATGATGAAGAGACAAATATTGAAGACCACAAAGTAGGAAGAGATGCTTCAAAGAAAAGATTTGTTTAGGATAGCCTGCAAGTGGAGAAACAAGGTATGCAAAGTCATTGTTGATTCAGGTTGTACAAATAATATTGTGTCTCATGAGATTGTAGAGAAATTGCATTTGTAAAGAGTACCTAAGAAATGGTCATATAAGGTGTCATGGGTTAGTGAAAAATAGTCTTTGATGGTGAGTGAACAAGCAAGGGTTGAGTTTCAAATAGGTCCATATAAAGATGAAGTGCTTTGTGGCATACTACCCATGAGTTGTCATTTATTGTTGAGAAGGCCCTAGCAGTTTGATAGGTTGGCCTTGCATAACGGTAGAGAAAATACTTACACCATAGAAAAAGATGGGAGAGAGTTTGTTTTAACTCCTTTGGTTGAGAATCTAGAAGAGTATGGTGAGGTTATTATGTTTGGGAGAAAGGAATGTGTGAAATTTGATTAAGGTAAAGAAATGAGTTTGGCGGCCAATATAAGGTTTGATAAAAATAGGACAAGAGGTAGTGGAAGTGAAAATGGTTTGTAGACAAAGAAGAATATCTCCATGTGGAAGGAAAAAGTGAGTGGCAATGTGTCTCAGTCTGAGATAAGATAGTGCAAGAGTGAAGAGCCTTTGGAAAGGAAAGAAGGGAATAAAAGTGTGTTAGTTGTTGGATGATGTGATTGTGTTGCTGATATGTGGTTGTCATTGATGTCAACACTATTAGCATTTGATGTATTAAAGGTTGTATATGTTGAGGATATTGAGAAAATTGTAAAAGAAAGTATTACAGGTTCCTAGTGGAACTGTGCAGGTCTTGAAGGTGTCTTGTTATGTACATTGAAGATCAACTGATGTGGACTAAAGGGTTTATTTCTAAGTGTATCTAGTCCATCCTCTAAAAATTTTAGAGGTCTGTGTGAAGATTTGTTCGAGTTACAAAGATTTGTGTTCTGACAGTGTTTTTTTGGGTTTTGTCAGTGTTCCTAATTGAAGTTTATGTGTTTTTGATAATTCTAGTTGTTGTAGATGTTTCTCTATTGTTTCTTGGTGCTTGTGGATGATTCTAGATCATTCTCTATCTTTATGGTATGTCCACATTGATCGATGTGCTTGTGGTTGAAGATTTTTCTCTATATGTTCAGCTTTTCATGTTCTTGGCTGACATGATGGTTGTAGCATGTTCTGGATCTTCAAGGTGAAATTAATTGAAGTCTTTTTGTGTTGGAGTTGTTAATTTGGGTCTCCACTATATTGTGGATGACCTTGGTGGATTTGCATTGCAAATTTATTTGTAAATTTGAGCCGACATTGAAAATATGTTTTATATTCTTGGCCAACTAAGTTGATATAATCTCATGTTGCAAATATATAAGAGTTATTTTTTTATTAGTGTAAAGTGTGCTCAGTGTGCTCCTATGTGTGTATGTGTGAATATCATTTGATTGCAGAGTAGAGTGTGAATAATATTGAGTGAAGTGTGAAGAAGATTGAGTGAAGTGTGCAGAAGTTTGAGCAAAGAGTGAAGAAGGTTTTCTATGCTTAACTAGAACTATAATCAGGCTTGTGTAGAAGCTATTTTCTCAGTTCACAATTTGGATTTTTTTAATCCAAATCTTTCTTTGGAAAGTGAGTCCTCTTTTGTATTTGAGCAGTGAGCTCTAGGCAATGTGCTTGAATGCATGTGCATTCCCATTATTTCTCATTATACTTTTAACAGGGTATAATATTGTGGACTAACCTTCACCATGGTTTTTCCTCTAATAGGTTTTCCACTTAAAAATATTGGTGTTCTTTGTGTTTTTGATTTGTTGATTATTCATGGTTTATTATTCATTCATCAGATCTAAGATTAAGTTAAGTAAAGTTTGAAAAAGTTTAATAATTTGAGACAACTGATTCACCCCCCCTCTCAGTTGTGTGTCCTTGTTTTTCCAACAATTGGTATTAGAGAAGGTTCCTCTGACAAATTTTAAAAGCTTGAGGTGATCCGAGATGGAATCATACAAGAAGGACAGTCCTAGATTTGATGGAACAAACTACTCATTGTGGAAAGCTAGGATGGAGTGTCATTTGAAGTGTATTGGTGAACCCTTCTGTAAAATTACAAAGAATCAATATGTTATTCCTTAGAATGGTCCTTCCACTGTTGATGAGGTTAAAGAGGCTAAGAATAATGGCAAGGCTATGGAAGCTTTGCTGAGTGCTCTAATAGATTAAAAAATGGCAAATGTGTTAGGTCTGAAGACAACTCATGAGATGTGGAAAAAGATGGAAACTTTGTATGAAGGAGATGTACATATGAAGATGGATAAGCTATAGAGTTTGAAAGGAAAGTATGAAAATCTGAAGATGGGTGAAGATGAAAATATTTCTTCTTTTATGCAGAGAGTAAGTGAACTAGTGATGGGTATTAGATGTGTTGGTGGTATTTTAGATGAGGAAGAAATTGTGGCTAAGGTGCTTAGATCATTGCCTCCCTCCTACAAAGAAAAGGCTCATGCTATTGAAGAAACCAGATCATTGATGAATGTGACAAGAGATACACTGATTAGTAAGCTTGTTGCCTTTAAGTTGAGTGAATTTGGTGATTTTGTTCCCAAGACTAAAACTGTATTTAAGGCTACTATATCTAGAAGAAACAAGGAAAGATATGATCCAAGAGAGAGTTCTAGAAATACATTCAAGTATGAGGAAGAAATGAAATAGCTTGAAGATGAAGAAAGAGAAGTAGAAGAGTTGGAAGCACCGATTGTAAAGAAATAAGGTAGAGGACAAGGTAAGTATAAAGGAAATTTTCCTATCAAATGTTTTTCTTGTAGTAAAATAGGTCATTTTGCATCAAGGTGTCCTAAAAGAGTTCCTAGATCTAAACCTTACAAATCTAGATTTCAAAAGACATGCTACTTTGTTGAAGAAGCAGTGACTAATGATGAGCCTGATAAAGATAATGGAAATGAAGATGATTGTGTTTTCATTCCTATCAAGGAAAATAGTCTTGTGGATACTGAATATGCTAAAGTTGAGAAAGCTCTTGTAACCCAAATTGAAGAAAAGGATGAGTGGGTCATTGGCAGTAGATGCTCACATCATATGACTAGTGACAAAATAAAATTTGTAAGTCTGTATAAGTATGACGATGGGGTTGTAATATTTGGAGATAACAATGCTTGTGTGATTCATGGCAGAGGATCTATTTGTCTTGGTGGTAAGCATAACACTGATGATGTTCTTTATGTTGAAGGATTGAAGCACAACCTATTGAGTGTTGGAAAGATGGTGGACAAGGGTTATGATCTTCAGTTCAAAGATGGAAGATGTAGAATACATGGAAGTTTTGGAAATGTAATTGCTTCAGGTAAATAGACAAAATGTAATATTTTTCACCTGAATGTTGCTAGTGAAATTTGTTCAATTGCCCAAGTGGATGAAAGCTAGTTATGACATAGAAGGTTGTGTCATGTGAATTTTGATAACATTGTCAAAATAATTTCCACTCAAGGAGTAAGAGATCTACCTAAGCTAGTAAATCCCACTAGCACAATTTGCAAGGAGTGTCAGATGGGAAAACATACTAGAGTTTCTTTTCGGAGAAAACACCATAATTAAAATGGATTACTAGAGTTGATACATATTGATCTATGTGGTCCCTCCAGAGTCATAATTCTTCATGGGGAAAGGTAATTTATGCTGATTATTGATGATTATTCTAGAATGATATGGGTTGCCTTCTTAAGAGAAAAATGTGAAGCATTAGAAAAGTTCAAAAGTTTCAAAGCTATGGCAGAAAATGAGAAAGGTCTGAAAATCAAATGCTTAAGGTTAGACAGAGGTGGTGAGTTCACCTCCAGGGAGTTTAATTATTTTTGTGAAGAGCATGGAATCAAAAGACAGTTATTTTCTCCCCGAACCCCTCAACAAAATGGTGTTGCAAAGAGGAAGAATAGAACAATTCTGGATGTTGCTAGAACAATGATGATTGAAGGAAATGTACCTCATATCCTCTGGAGTGAAGCTGTAAGAACTGTTGTGTACACATTGAACCGGGTAAATGTAAATGGTAATTTTGGTAAGAATCCTTTTGAATTATGGTTTGGTTATAAGCCTATTGTTAGGTACTTCAAGATCTTTGGAAGAAAAAGCTACATCAAGAGAGATGATGATATAGTCAAGTTTGATGCAAGAAGTGATGAAGGAATATTTTCTAGGTTACTCTACTAGAAGCAAGGCCTACCAGTGCTATAGCAGAAGACTTAGGAAAATGGTTGAGAGTGCAAATTTTAGAGTTGATGAGGATTCTACAAAATCATCTAGAAATTGTGGATATGATTCAAATGAAGACAATACAAACAAATGGAAGAATTTCAGACATAGAATCAACTTCAAATTGTGCCATATGTTCCTTTTGTTCTAGTAAATCAAGGTAATCGGGAAGTAGAGACAAGCCCAAGTGTAGAAGAAAGAATAGAAGAATTAGAAGTTCAAGAGAATCTTAAAACTCTGAGGTATGTAAAGGTAAATCATTCTGAAAATCAAATTATAGGAGAAAAGAATAAAGTTGTGCAAACTAGAAGAAAGATTGCAAAAGAGTATTTCCTGATTTCCAAGATTGAACCTAAAGATATCAATGAAGCTTGCAATGATGAACACTGGATGGAAGCTATGAAGGAAATATTAATGTAGATTGAAAAGAACAATACATTGATACTTGTTCATAGACCTAAAGATAAAAATGTGATTGGTACTAAATGGGTCTTTTAGAATAAGTTGAATAAACAAGGTGAAGTGGTTCGAAATAAAGAAAGACTAGTATGTAAAGGGTATTCACAAATGGAAGGTATTGATTTTGAAGAAACTTTTTCCCCTATTGCCAGAATTGAAGCTGTAAGGTTATTTCTTTCTTATGCTACATATAAGAACTACAAAGTCTATCAAATGGATGTGAAGTTAGCTTTTTTGAATGGTGAGCTAGAAGAAGAAGTATATATTGAATAGCCAGATGGATTTCAACTGACTGGCAAGGAAGACATGGTTTTCTGATTGAAGAAAGCTCTATATGGAATCAAGCAAGCCCCCAGAACCTAGTATGCTAGACTGGACAAATATTTATTGAAGCTTGGATTCAATAAATGTACTACTAACAACAACTTGTATTTCAAATTGGATCATGACAAAGAGTTAATTATTGAGGTCTTTTTGATGACATTATTTTTGGAGGAGATGATAATCTATGTATGAAGTTTGCTAATGAAATGAATAATGAATTTGAGATGAGTATGATTGGAGAGATGAACTTCTTTCTAGGATTGCAAGTTACTTAGTTAGACAAGGGGATCTTCATATCTAAGTCCAAATATGTGAGAGAGTTGCTAAAGAAGTTTGCATGGATGACTCAAAACCTATTGGTACTCCCATGGTAACTAGATGTAAGTTGACACAAAAATCAAACAAGATACAGATCAATGATTGGTGGATTGCTCTATTTAACTCAGACCAAAGTAGACATTATGAATGTTGTATGTATGGTTGCTAGATTTTAGGCCAATCCAAAAGAGTCTCATGTGACTGTTGTAAAGAGAATTTTTAGGTATTTGAAAGGAAAAATTGATTTTGGGATTTGGTGTCCTAAGGATGTTAATCTTACTTTGAATGCATATACTGATGTGGATTGGACAGGAGATGTAGATGACCAGAAGAGTACTAGTGGTGGTACCTTATTCCTAAGGAAGAAGTTGGTGTCTTGGTTGAATAAAAAATAGAATTCCATCTCACTATCTACTACTAAGGAAAAGTATATTGCTACTACAAATAACTGTACTCAAGTGATGTGGATGAAACAGATGCTAAAATATATCAGAGTAGTATATGATGAACCTATTTCCATATACTATGATAAATCAAGTGCAATTAACATATCAAATAATTTGGTGCTACACTCTAAGACCAAGCATATATCAATCAAGTTCCACTTTCTGAGGGAGAAAGTGAGTGAGAAAGAAGTCAAACTTGAGTATGTGCCTACCAAAGAACATATTGTAGATATTTTCACTAAGCCATTGCTGAAGGATAGTTTTAAGTATCTCAGAGGGATGTTAGGGGTGATTACCCCTCCTAATATGAACTAGGATGCATTAATTTGAATCAATCTATGCATTTCATGATCATATTCTAATCCAGATTGATGTTTCTATGGCTGCTACTCAGGGGGAGTAGTTAGATGTGTAGATATGTGGTTCAGATATTTGTTGTCGAAAGATAACACTTATATTTTCCATTGATGTCAAAGGAGGAGAAGAGTAATGTGAAAAACTGTTGCTTACCTAGAGTGAAGAATCTTGTAGGGAGAAGTTCATGTAGAAGAGATCAAGGAAGAAGAGTTAGAATCTAAGGAGAAGTGTTGATTAAGAGTTGGATTGATGGTTTTTTTTCACATCATTTATTGCCATCAATGCAAAAGGGGGAGATTGTTGGATGTTGTGATTGTGTTTCTAATATGTGGTTGTCATTAATGTCAACACTATTAGCATTTGATGTATTGAAGGTTGTATATGTCGAGGATATTGAGAAAATTGTAAAAGAAAGTGTTACAGGTTCCCAGTGGAATTGTGGAGGTCATGAAGGTGTCTTCTTTTGTACATTGAAGATAAAATGATGTGGACTAAAGGGTTTATTTCTGATTTTATCTAGTCCATCCTCTAGAAATTTCAGAGGTTTGCATGAATATTTGTTCAAGTTATGAAGATCTATGTTCTAACAGTGTTTATGTGGGTTCTGTCGGTGTTCCTAATTGAAGTTTATGTGTTTCTAATAATTCTAGTTGCTGCAAATGTTTCTCTATTGTTTCTTGGTGCTCATGGATGCTTCTAGATCATGCTCTATCTTTGTGGTACATCCACATTGATTGGTGTGCTCCTGGTCAAAGATTTTTCTTTGTATGTTCAATTTTTCATGTTCTTGGCCGACATGATGGTTGTAGCGTGTTGGGATCTTCAAGGTGAAATTAATTGAAGTATTTTTGTTTTGGAGTTGTTAATTTGGGTCTCCACTATGTTGTGGCCGACCTTGGTGGATTTGCATTGAAAATTTATTTGTAAATTTGGGCTGACATTGAAAATATATTTTATATTTTTGGCCAACTAAGTTGTTGATATAATCTCATGTTGCTTATATATAAGAGTGATTGTTTTATCAATGTAAAGTGTACTCAGTGTGCTACTATGTGTGTATTTATGAATATCATTTGATTACAAAGAAGAGTGTGAAGAAGATTCAACAAAGTGTGAAGAAGATTGACCGAAGTGTGAAGAAGTTTGAATGAAGAGCGAAGAAGGTTTTATGTGCTTAACTAGAAATGTAATCAGGCTTGTGTAGAAGCTATTTTCTTAGTTCACAATTTGGATGTTTTTAATCCAAACCTTTCTTTGTACAGTGAGTCCTCTTTTGTATTTTAGTAGTGAGCTCTAGGCAGTATGCCTGAATGCATGTGCATTCCCATTATTTCTCATTATACTTTTAACAGGGTATAATATTGTGGACTAACCTCCACCATGGTTTTTCCCCTAATAGGGTTTCCATGTAAAAATCTTGGTGTTCTCTATGTTTCTAATGTGTTGATTGTTCATGGTTTATTATTCATTCATCAAATCTAAGATTAAGTTAAGTAAAGTTTGAATTTTTTTAATAATCTGAGACAACTAATTCATGCCCCCCCTCTCAGTTGTCTATCCTTGTTTTTCCAACATTAGTAGGGACAGTCAAGTGCCCTATAATAGTGAGCAAAGAAAAAGACTAGTCAATAGGTAATGAGAGTGATGAGACAATGAGTAAAGGGATAGTGGTGAATAGTATTGGTGAAACAACAAAAGAGAAGACAATAGTTTGTGAAGGTAATAGTATAGTGAATAAGAGGACAATAAACTTTGATGTTGAAATGATAAAGGCTGATGGTATAGGGGAATTCAAGATTGAGAAGACAAGGGACAAGAAGATAAAGGTGAGTAATGATGGTAGGATTGTGAAAAAAGCAGGTACAAGTCTGACATAGGTAATAAAGTCTGATGAGACAGTTGGTAATGATGAAGGTGTAGATTTGATAGAGATAGTTGATGATACAAAGATTCCTATGTTGGAATGTGATAAAAATTTAGATAAGGAGACTAGTGGAAAGTGGTTGAGGCATGAGGAACAAAGGAGAGTAATGACAGTTGATGAAGGGAAGAATACACATAGATATAGAGATGTGACATCAAGACTTGAAGGTGGAAAAGATGACAAACACAGCACAACACATGGATAATGGTTAGAGCAAAGATCAAGTGGAGACAAAGATACCAAAAACAGTGAAGAGAAAAAGGAGCTTGAAAAAGGGAATCAAAGAGGATATAGGCATGAAGATTACAAGGGTGGACATGTGACATATATCTTTCCAAGGGACTTGGAAAAGCTCAAAGGTGGGGTGTATGGTGTAGGAGCACCATTCAAGGGTGTTAATCCTTTTAAGTTCATAAGGTCTAGGCTATAGATTTTTGGGTGAATTTTGTTTAAAATAAGGTCTATAAGACCATATATTGATGTATTAATTCATTTGTGGTAAATTTTAGGTGTCTAGGTGGAATTTTTTTCAAAATGTGCAAAAAGTGCTAAGTTGTTAAATTGGAATAATACAAGGTTGTAAAAATGCACTAAAGAGGGAGACCAACGGTCACCTCTTTCAAAAGTTAGTTTTGAAAGTTGATGAGGTTTTTTTTAGCTGGGAAACAATATAAAATGCATGAGAAACTTGAATGGAAGGTTGTTGAACACTTTTGAAGACAAAAGCTTGAATAAAAGTCTGATTTTCCTTCATTTTTCTATGTTTTACGTTATAACAATAGTTGTACGGACCCCATACAACACCATTGTGGTTCATTTCTTTATGGATTAACATTGTGGTTTGTATTATCTTTCATTTGAGCCTATTTTGAAGGCATACAGTTGAATTTAGTGTATTCTGTGAGTCATTTTCTAGCACTGGTCTGATCACATAGATTTAGGGCTTGAAAGGCAATAAAATGAGTAATTGATCCATTCCTCTTTTTTTCACTTATATAACTTTAGGAATGGGTCTAATCCATCACAAATAAGGTGTGGAAATGATGAGTTAGTGTTGGGGAAGGTCTATAAATGTATTGGGTGTGAAGCCCTATTAATGAATTTTGAGTTTTCCACATGAAAATTGGAGGTTTTGGTATGTCAAATTGGGTTTTGTGAAAGGGAAGTGTTATATTATGATGTTTTGAGCATGTGTAGGTTAAATAAGCTTTGTTGGAGGTGTTGGAAAGTTCTCAAGAGTGTGGTAAAGGCATTTTCCAATAAACCCCTAGGGTTTTGGCTAAAAAGGAAGGTTTTATGGTTTACCCTATGTATGGTGGTTTCTCTAAGTTCTGATGGTAGATTTTGAGGTTTTGAAACTTAAGAATTTCTGTCCCAATAGTTGGTAAATTTTTAACAATTCTAGAGAGTGGTCCCTTTGTAAAAGTGGCCTAATTTGAGGCCTAGAAAGTGAGAAATCCCTGTTTTGAGCAGTTTGGTAGAAAAAAACTATTGATGATTGTTTGATATGTTGAAAAGATCTGTAATGGGTCCCTGATGTGTGTTGATTTGTGAGTTGAAAGGGTGTGTTAGTGAAAAGATACCCGATCTAGTGGTTTGCTAATGCTACAAGGAAATAGTGTGATTTAGTTGAGAAAGAGTGAATGGAAAACTTGGTGATCTAATACTTGATTGGTTGTTGAATTTGTGATTAGTTTTGTTGTAGGATCTCCCCTACTACATCAAAGGATGTCCCCATAATTTTGAAGTGATGGTAGAATAGTGAAGTTCAACCAGAGTATGTAGTTGTTTTAGATCCTCGAGAATGGGAGGAGCACCAAAGGTAGGTGTCCAAACGGTGGTGGGAGGTGGAGGATTAGTTTCAAGAGTACCCACAAGTGTATTACATTTGAATGTTAAGGTGCAACCAAAATATTTAACAAGGTTGGTTGCAAGACTAGGTATGTAAGTTTGACTTAGCCCTTGTGATGGGGTTGTGAAATCCTATGTGAAACTTTGTGCTACAAACATTGGGGAGATAGGAGCTACACTTTCAAAAAGTTGATGTTCTAAAATTTCTTCTCTAGTGAGCTCAAATGGGTTGTTTGTGATGTCTTCGATTTCATATGGTCCTGAAGGAGATGATGGTTGTTGTGACGGTGTAACATGACTTCTAGGATCAAATTCTAAAGGATTTGGATCACTTGAGGTAAATGTAACTTTTTCTTTTTCCATGATTCTCTTGTGTTGTGATCTCATCTTTACCATAAATTTGGTGTCAACTATGGGATATTTGTGTTGAGTTTTGTAATGTTTGAACTCCCTAGTTGACTCAAACCTAGGTAAAAGATATGCTCTAAGTATTTTGGGAGCAATGATGAAAATGTGGGATGAAAAGATGGGTGATGTGGGAAATGATCTTTGAAAGAATTTTGGGACAACACTTTTGACTTGAGTTTGATGTTTTGATGTTGGAATAAAGGATGATAATGAACCTAGAAATCTTTAGGGTAGACTTGTGACCTTCAAGATAAACTAGTTCACAAATGATAACTATCTCATCTAAGTGCATGGAAACAGATACATTTCACATACAAAGTAGCTAAGTTAGCAAGTTGGTTTGATGTTTAAGTCCCAAAGTGATAGTGTATTTGAAATTTTGCAAAGATAGATAGGTGAAGGATGGAATTTTGATGAATAGGTGAGTGAAATGTTGGACCCAATGTTGACCTCAATTGAACCTTTTGTTTTGAAAAGACCAAGGTAGTGAGAATGATGCTAGACCTCTAAAATTTTCAAATCCTAGAAAATTAGAGAACGAAGGGGAATGTTCAAACCTATTTGAGCTCTCCTAGCTTGGGCATAAAAGTTTCTCAATAAAGTGTAACGGTTGGGGTAAAATATGGATGCCCAATTTTGACTATAATTTGTTTGATGATTCCTACATCTGAAATGGAATGTTGGAGACTTTCCCTTATGAAGTTTAACTATTTTATGAATCATTTAGAGGAGTTGGGTATCATGAAAAAGACTAGGATTTTGACTCCAAAAGAATGCAAACAATTCTAGACTATACCTTGAAGCATGTCTTGTTGGAAACAAGAAATATTGAGAGGGGGGGTGAATCAATGTTCTACAAAAATTAACTTTGTTATTTTGATCATTAACCCACTTTAAGAATTCAACCAAGAGAATATGCAGAAAAAGAAAGAAAATAACCACAACACCATAACATAAGGATTTTTACGTGGAAAACCTATTAGGGGAAAAACCACGGTGGATGGCCAATCCATAATATAATCTGAGTATACTCAAAAAGAAGTTTACAAAATGGGAATGCACTTGCATTCAGGCACACTTCCTAGAGCTCACTACTCAAAATAGGAAGGCACAATTCCTTACAGAGATTTGGATTAGATCCAAGAATATGAACTAAAAGAATAGCATCTATAAATTCTTGATTATAGTTCCAGTTAGGCTCAGTTGTCGATATTTTATCCTTCTAACTGATACTAAACTTCTACTCTACTCTTGCTCTAACTCGCACCACCAAATATTTATGTGCAAGTGAAACTGTTCATAAAATCTCTCTAACACTCTTCTGATATTCGAAATACACATTGACACACCATGCACATATATCAAAATTATATAATAGATCATACATATATATCCTTGACTAACAATTGAATCACAACAAGTCAGCTTCAATAAAACTTTAAAAATATTAGCAACTATCTACTCAAATCTTAAGAATTATGCAATGTGCATCCACAATAGTCGGCCACAACTTATCTCAGACCCAAATCAAGATGAGCAAACACAAAAATATTTGAATAATCATTCCTTGAATATCCACAACACATTATATCAATTGAGTCAGCCCCAAAATATTGATAAAGAGAAAAGTATCAACCGGATCACCAAACTTACACATGACTTGGTATGAGGCATTGAGATTTCCGGATAACACAAGAAATACACTAATGAACCTTTTGTGAGATTCACAACTCAAAATAACAACTAAAAATTTGCAAGTGAATTGATGATCATCAAATAGTTGGATGCTCTATTCTTCCTAACTGTCCTCAATCTGACTGTCGGTATAAGCAAATGATGTCATGCGGATCAAATTACCGACTAGGGTTTCCATCAATGACAACACCAAAGCATAATTACAGTGTCTCTTGCCAAAAATCTCCCCCTTTGGCATTGATGGCAACACTTAGTAAATAATGACTAAGTGTCAGATCAAAACCAACATGAAGTACACTGCCACTTCAAAACTTCAAACAAAGAATCTTCAATCTTGGCTCAGAAAAGCAACTCCCCCTAAGATAAATACACATTTTTCACTATACACTTCTCCCCCTTTGACATCAATGGAAAAAACTGGGGAAACTGAAACAAAATTCCAAAACTATACAGGCATGAACTTGTAACTTACAAAAGTTTTAAAATATTTGAAAAATATTGCTTCAACACTCTTAAATTATCATCGAAAACCTTTTTGAGACTCTCCAAAAACTTTTATGTGACCAAAAATTAAGTAAGATTGAGCTTCTGTAGATTCTAGGTTCACTAGGTCACTAACTGCCACAACAACTTTTGTTTCCTTCAAAGCACTCACCATTATCTCAATCTTCAAAAAAATTAGTCCTCTAAGTTCACTTACTCTCCCAACAATCCTATCATTCTCACTCTTCAAGAATCTTATTTTATCAAGTAGAGATGTTACTTGACTTTCTTGTTGAGCAACATCACCAGCTAATGGATCAAAAGTATCATAAATGATAACCAATTGATTTTCAAGATCCTTCACCTTTTTCTCATTACCTTCAGTAAACTTGGACAAAAATAAACATGCCTTATAGGCCTTTCCAACTTCAAATATGGAACCTTGAATGTTCTTCATGTAGGTGGCTAACAGATTCTTATCCTTTGCAATCACTTCCTTCAACCAACTAAGTCTTTTACCATTAAACTCTTTTTGCACTTTGTCCTCAACAGTTTTTTCAAGAGACTCAAATTGAGTACTTACAACATTTATGAGATTCTTTAGCTCACTGGAAGAGGAACCAAATGGATCCATGACATGAGTAGGCATTAATTTCTATAGAACTCCAAAAGTAAGGCTTAGCAATTCACTATCCTCTATGTGAGACTTTAGAATCTTCTCATTGGCCTTAGCTTGAGCAATTAATGCAACCTTCATCATCTAAATTGGAGACAAAGTGGATAGATTGATTGAGCTTTCATCCAATTCAGGATCAAAATCTTCCTGTTGCTCCATCAGAGATTTCTTCATTGCCTTGGTAGTGTCTCTTGCCTTCACTCTAATTTCCTTGAACTTTTTCTTCTTCAACCTTGGGTTCTTCATAGACTGTTTCTAGATTTCCTTTGGGTGCTTCAACCTCCTTCTCCTCAACTAATACCACCTTAGGAACTTCAGTTTCCATAGGTGTCTTTTTATTTTCCACATTAGGAGGAATATGAAAATCCTCAACATCTGCATTTACTTCCTAATTTTCTAGAACATTTTCAGTATTCATTTCCTCAACATTAATCTTATTCTTTGACATAAAATTTTCCAGAATCTCCTTGGTTTCACCAACAACAACATCAGTTTCACCAATCATTAGTTCATTTACCCTTGTCTTGCTCTTAAATTCCTTTTTAGCTTTTTCAAGGAGTGAATTCATCTCCTCAATTGACATTTCTAGACATAAATCTGCAAGAATTCTCTTCGTCAAATTCTCTTCTTCTGTTCTAGCACTTAATCTTCTCGACTCCAAAATATTATACAGACTCTTTGGTAAGCCAAACATAATCTCAATAAGAACTTTATTGAAAATTTTCATATGTTTTATTGTGGCTACTTCAAGAACTCTTTGACTGGATTCATCAAAAGTTTCATACAATTCATAGAGGGGCTTGAGATTTCAATCCTTGATAACTGCATTCTCAACTTCCTCAACTGACATACCAGGTTTGTCAGCCTTTGCCATTTTCTTTGCTTCTTCTTCTTTACTGGAAGATTTTATCTTAGTTAACTTTACAGCCCGAGTTCTAGTAGCCTTCATTTCTCTCAAAACTTCTTCTGATTTTGTTTCCTCATCTTCTGTAACAACTTCATATGTTCTTGTTCTTTTATATTTCTTCCTTTTACTGGAAGGCTTGTCTTGAGCTAGTTTGGCTATAGGGGAACTCCATGTAGATCTAGTGTGGGAAGAGGATGCTCCCAGACTAGCAGAATCTATTTTTTCTTCCATTTTTGCTACTTCTACCTCATCTCTCCTCCTTGTTTCTCTCAAAGCTTCTACAGGTACGCCCATATTTTTTGTAAGAACTTCTACCTCTTTTCTTACTCTCCTGGTCCTATCACTAGTTTTTTCAATTCCTCATGAACCTACATACTTTTCTCTGCATAATTTCTAAACCTCTCTTCTCCATGATCCAAAGGTGAACTCAACAAGTATTTTGCATACATCTTCAAGATGTTCTCCTCCACTTCGTATCGCATAGGCATGATCCATATTGTTCTGGGATCAACAGCTTCCATATAACATTGGTCAATATCCACCATGAAGCAGATAGTATCTTTGTACTATTCCATAATTGAATCGAGAATTCTTTCCCTGGCATGCATCATATTTTGGAAATTTTTGAAGTACCCCCAGAGGGTAGTATTCCTGACCTAACGATCACCAATTCTAAACAACATGTTCCTTATCTAAATAGCTACAGGCACATTATTTTTCCAATGTACTTTTCCAACACCTGGAACCTCATCCATGAAATAGAAAAATAAAAAAAATAGCAGACTACCATATTTGAAAGTATTCTTCTTATCTTTCTTGATTTTACTCATATTCTCCATCAATTGACTTCTAAGTAGCTCACACAAGTCATATTCTGCATTTTTCTTTACCATTTCATAAGCTGCATAGATGGTCGTACTAGATATAGAATTATTCCAGCTAGAATGGTATATCTTGTAGCCAATGACCATTGATGCAAATTTTACATCCACTTCAGCAATATCTTCTATCGTCATTTCCCTTCTATCCCATTGTGCCCCTGTTGCCTCTGTAACCTTCTCATTCTTCACGGATTTCAAGACTGGAAGTCTACTTGTGGAATTTAGACCTGTGACTGCACATATAGCCTCTTTTGTGATCTTGAAGGGTATATTTAGCCACATTAGCTCAGCATGAACATGGCTCAAAATTTATCTAACCCATTCATTTTCCTCAAATATGGGAAATTTTGCAAACTGCATGAACTTCTCTTCTAGCGTTCTAAATTCTAACTTTACAATAAAATTCTCTCCAATTATATGATGGGAATACATATTCATCATTTTAGAAATTCCTAATTATTCAATATTGGCATGGATATAAGCCCTAATATCTTTTGTATGCAATACTCCATATGGCATAGATTAAAATGCACCGAGAGGCTCGGTCTCAACAGACTTATAGGGATGCCATTTGAATTTAGGATGGGGTTTGTCCTTGACTTCAAATACTAGATGAGTGGACATGATTGCAAATTGAAAAATTCATAGGCTTTTCGATAAATAAATTTCCGTCGGATTGAAGTTTGATCGCATATTCTTCTTCATGCTTTGAATCTCTCCACAATTCAACAAAGTTCACTCCAGGGCTCTTCAAACTACTTTCCTCCAGAATGCAAAGTGACAAATGAAGGATTTTTTTTTTTTTTATCATCTGCACACCTAACCATTTTTTTCACAATAAATGCCTTTACCCTAATTCATCTAGTTACCCTATTTTCATGTACTAAAAACTCTACAATACTACCTCCAATTGGTCTAAACAACATCTGAAAAGCATTGATCCATCTATTGGACTGGTCCACATTCCAATATCAATTTCCTATAGGGGGTTAAAGGATTTTTCTGACAACTCCCCCTAGGCCAAAGGCCTAAAACTAATTCCCAGAGGAATTACTATAAGTAGATTCTAGAGCTGTCATATTTCCTTCAACAGAGGGATTATTTTTCACCCATTTCTTATGCATTTTCCTCCTTATCACATATGTAGTAACTTTCCCTTTTCCTTTGACATCTTGTTGTGTATTCTATCTTATCGAACCTCTTCTATTCCAGTAGAATCTAGCAATATGGCCAAATTTGTTGCAGTTGTAACACACAACATTTCTCTATTCAGACCAACTATTCCACTGATTTTTCCTTGATCTGCATTGGTTAGCAATATACCCAAGTCTATTTCATGCATAGCATCTAATATCTCTATGAAAGTTTTTCATCACATTTCTGCATTCATTGGATTTATGACCAAACTTGCTACAATTAAAGCACTGACCTGAGAATGATGGTCCACTTGGATTCATCCTGCTTCTACACTAAGAAGCCATATGGCCAAATTTGTTGCAAGAAAAATAATAACCATTGAATCTCTGAGCATTTGGTTGTCTCATTGGATTCCTTCTAGCTCTATTTATCTGATTTCCTTGCCAAAATCTTCCTTGTCTAGAATTCCTTTGTCTAGAGTTCCTTTGTCTAGATCTGGAACTTTCACCTTCCTCATAGCCAAGACCTCGCTTGTCAACATCAGTCTTCTAACCTTTAATTAGTTCATCAAGCTTGGCTAAGCTTGCTTTGAATTTCTCCTTGTACTCATTTGCGGCAATAAGTTCATTTCTGAGATCATCAAGCTATTTTTCAAGCACTTCCTCATTGTTTTTAGATTGTTCCAATTCATTATCCAATTGGCTGCATTGTTTAGATTTTTCTTTCAAGGATTGAGCAAGCTTTTCTTCATTCTTCTTTCTATCTTCAATCTCCTTGGTCATCTTCATCATGATAGATTCCATCTCACGCTTTAGGGCAGCATTTTCTTTGGAAAACTTTTCACATTCTTCTATTTTGTCCTTCAAGGCATGACTGAGTTGTTCATCTTCCATGCTTCTATTCTTCTACTTGAGTTGATCACATAATTCCTTTCTTTTCTCCCTTGATTCATTGATTTTGTCTTTTAGTGACTACATGATTTTTTTTGCACTCTCAAGATTTTCTTGCAATTCCCAGTTCTCAGATTTTGATTGGTCAAGATCATCTAGGGCCACCATAAGTTGTTGAAGAATGCTTGTATCCATTGTGAACACTTTCCAAGATCTCCCCAGGCTGCTAGACTTCTTCTGAGGAACTAGCTCTGATACCAATTGTTGGAAACAAGCAACACTGAGAGGGGAGGTGAATTAGTGTTCTGCAAAAATTAACTTTGTCATTCTAATCATTAACCCACTTTAAACATTCAAGAAATATGCAGAAACATAAAGCAAATAACCACAACACCATAACACAAGGATTTTTACATGGAAACCCTGTTAGGGGAGAAACCACAGTGGATGACCAATCCACAATACAATCTAAGTATACTGAAAAAGAATTTTAGAAAATGGGAATGAACTTGCATTTAGGCACACTTCCTAGAGCTCACTACTCAAAATAGAAAGGCACAATGCCTTACAAAGATTTGGATTAGATCCAAGAGAATGAACTAAAAGAATAACATCTACAAATGCTTGATTACAGTTCCAGTTAGGCTCAGTTGTCAATCTTCTGTCCTACTGACTAATATTGAACTTCTGCTCTACTCTTGCTCTGACTCACACCATAAAATATTTATGTGCAAGTGAAACTATGTATAAAATCACTCTAACACTCTTCTAATATTTGCAATACACATTGACACACCACACACATATATCAAAATGATATAATAGATCATACATATATATTTACGACTAACAATTTAATCGCAACAAGTCAGCTTCAATAAAACTTAAAAATATTAGCAATTGTCAGCTCAAATCTTAAGATTATCCAATGTACATCCAAAACAGTCAGCTACAACTTAGCTCGGACCCAAATCAATATGAGCGAACACAAAAATATTTGAATAAGCATTCCTTGAATATCCACAACACATTATATCAACTAAGTTAGCCCCAAAATACCGATAAATAGAAAATTATCAACCGGATCACTAAACTTACACATGACTTGGTATGAGGCACTAAGATTTCCAGATAACACAAGAAATACACTGATGAACCTTTTGTGAGATTCATAACTCAAAATAACAATTGAAAATCTACAAGTGAATCGATGATCACCAAACTTTCGAATGCTCTGTTCTTCTTGACTGTCCTCAATCTAATTGTCGGTATAAGCAAATGATGTCATGCATATCAAATTACCAACTAGGGTTTCCATAAATGACAACACCAAAGCATAATTACAGTGTTTCTTACCAACATGTCTATAAAAGTTTGCTACCAATTTTTATATGTTTTCGTGAACTGCTCAAAGGTGTTTCTTAAGAGCTTTTGGAGTGAGATGCCTAAGTCTAAAATGAAGACCTATAGACTTTGGCTTAGGAATCCTCATTTTTTGTGAGATAATGTGGGAACATTTTAAGTTTATGGAATAAAGGAATATGATTATTGCCACGCAATGTGGTAATAGGGGCCTTCTAGCCTCAATAACAGTGTGTTCATATTCTTCATCTAAAATGGTTGTTGTATTTCTCCACTATGAGTTTGTTTCCTTGTTCTCAAAAGTGAAGGTTTTCAAACTGCTAATGAGATATGTTTGTTCACCATTTATGAGTTAAAAGTTTTGTCTTTGATTAATAGCACCTGGAAGATTAGGTTGTTCAACAGGAGCAATTGGTCTCCAAATAGTCATATGGGATTCATTTTTCAATTTATCTTTGCTTAGGTGAATTTATTTTACCACAAAAACATGTCTTTGATTATGCTTCCAAACTAGATGTTTATGTCAAAAACATCATAACTTTCACAATGTCCATTTCGTGAAATTCATGAGGTTAAAGCCACAATTTCCTATGTTTTATTTGGTAAATATGGATTTGAGATTAATGTCAAGATATTTAGAAATCACTAAGGATAAATCCTTAGGACAAGCAGCAATATCAAGGCTAACTCAAGAAGTCCATATTTAAGCCAAATTGTTTGAAATTTTGGATAGTGAATGTTTGTTTTTGGATCATTTGGAAATCAAGAAAAGTGTTAAACTGACTCACAAGCAATACAACCCTAGGATAGAAATGGCTATATTTGTTGTATTCCCACTTGGATTTCTCTAGCTAGGCAGAGCGGATGATTAGAAGCTTGACCACACTGGCTCCCCTCCACGACACTCACTTATACGGGTGAGCCAAGCTTCAAGTTCTCATGAATATCCCATGAAAATATTTTCATCTCTACTAAGAACCACAAATACATGGGATGAATTTGGAGGTATGACCTCCTGACATCAACAAATATTAGGGATTTTTGGCTACTACACAAAGGTTCATAATAAGGGCATCCAATTTATAGGTTGCAATGATAAACTCCTTGTGAGAGGTCTCCCAACCCTTAGAACAAGGGCTTTATGCATCATAAAGATACTGGGGGAGAGCTATCATGCACCACTTCCCATTGATTACAATTTTCATCAAAACCACAAATTTATATAGCAGTTTGGAAGAGCTTGGCTTATGCTCATTACCGGTTGGGTCATTCCCTTAGGGTGAGTAATTTTTCCCACCAAGGAAGGCCCTCTCAAGGTGTACAATAGAAATTAAGTACATCCATAGTTTGATCATCTTTGTTTGCATGCACAAAGAGAGAACACACACTATGCCTTTTCTCACACTAGCATGGTTGTTCAATTTTAAACCCAAATTGAAAGATGGACGTGACTTTGCAAAGTGTTAGAGAATATTTATGTTTCTCAAGATCACCAAATGGTACAAGAGAATTGCATACGCATTCACTAGCAATTTTGAAAAGTCACAAAACAAAACAAACATTTGTCAATTTTATCCTTCAAAGCAATAATGAGTTAATTTTATGCACCAATTGAAAGATGAGTTTGCCTTGTTCAATTTTAAGCCCAACTAAAAGATGTGATGTGAGGGTTCATTTTTATCCAACTTTGAACATTCATTTTAAACCCAATGGAAAACTAGTGCGTTGCCTAAAAATGAAAGTAAACAAACAAGAAATTGGGTTATAATTTCCCCAAAGTGTTGAACACTAGTTACAATTATAGAATGTTAGGATAGAAGAGAATGTATTTAATTTCTCTCATGCCTTTAAACCTACAAAACCCTATTAGTCTAACAATGAAAACACAATCAGACATCCATTAGTGATCAGATAATCAAAATAAATTAAGTCACATGTCGAAAAACAAACGTAAAGTTTCTTACCCTAGTTGAGCATCGCTTCACACAATAGCATCACAATTTGAAATTTGGGCATCACTCTAGTGAATTTGAGCATTGCTCTGTAGCAAGACTAGTGAGCACGATTGGATCATTGTTTTGATGGGTGTTGTTGAAAACGAATGCGTCACTGTTTGAAATTTGAAAGCGTCATTCTGGTGAAAATGAGCGTCGTCGGTTTTGTTCCACATTTTAAATTTGAATACGCATCTCTATATTTAAATTGGCATCAACCAATTAAATACGCATCGCTGTATCAAATTGCTTGGGCATCACTATATGGTGACGGTATTGAAATAGCATCATTTTTTGTGGTTTGAGCATCACTACAACCTGCAAAGCAATATGAACATGGATTTTGAGCTAAAAAACAACCAAATGACCGGTTTTCCCTCCTTCTAGTGCTAGAATGTCAATGCGAGGATACTAGTATGGGCCAAATTACACTTGATCCATGAAGAATTAAAGCATAATGAAGCCACCAACACTTGAATCTAAACACGATTGATCAAAAAAGATTAAAACAAAACATTTCATCAAAACTTCACATACTAAACTACGAAAACCATCAAAACATCTATTCTAATCCATTTGAAATTTATCTTGTTGTGGAATTGGTGTCACATTGATGTGGACCAACAACCCTTTCCCAATTCCGTGATAGTGAGCTTGTCTCAATCGATTCTATGGAAGAGAGTCAATGAAACCATGGTGTTTGATGTGTGAAAACCTAAATTAAGCTAAAATGAACATGATGTAAGCTAAGTTACCATGATTTTATGCTACAAATGATCTAATTATGCAATTGCTAAAATAATGCTAAGCTAATCTAAGCTAATTTAAGCTAGCATGATGCTAAAAGATGAAAATCCTAATTTATTTAAAAATTAGGATGGATGCATGGAAGCCATTAATGAAAGCTTGAAGCTAATATGCAACTAAAATGGACTAAAATAAGCTAAATAGTGAGTAAAAAGATTAGTGAGTGTGCAAGTAAATTTAACAGCATAATTTTGCAATAAAAGATGGATCCCTTTGTCTCCAAATAGTGATCTATTTATAGGAGAGAAAATGAAGAATGGATGGTTTAGATCAGAAAGCTTAATCAATGGTTCAAGATGAAGGGGATGAGAGGCATGGATCATGGATTCTCATCAATGGATGATAATGCAAGATGAAAGTTAATCAAAGGCTCACAATTTCCTCAAAAAAACACACTTTTGACCTATTCACATAGGTCAAAGGTAACTCGTTTAGGAGGTTGAAGCGCTAACTTGCTTTTGAAGCTAAGTGAGTTGATTGGAGGAGAGAGAATATTCCTTTAGGGTGAGGAAAAAGGTTAATTTTACAAATTAAAATAAAGTTTTGATTGTGCAAAAAGGATAAAGAATATTCCATGGGAATATTCCCTTTAATTAGAGGAAAATTAGTTTAATTGCTAATTAAACAAGGTTTAATTTATGCAATTAAGGAATTAGAAGAACTAAAAGATATTTATTAAATTGGATGATTTAATAAATAGGGGAGGGGTGGAAATGATATTTAATTAAATAAGTTAGGGTTATTTAATTAAATAAGATGACTTAGGAGATTAAATTAAATACTTTGATTTATTTAATTTAATGAGATGAAGTGTTAGTATGAAAAGAGGTGAATTCACCCGATTAAATTAATTAGGCCAATAAATGAAAATGATGCAATTAATTAATTAGCTAGGCTAATTGAGTCAATTAGGTGAAAATAGGATAGATAAAGAGGAAATGATGTTAATAAATCCAATTCGAGTGTATGACATTGATTAGGACATTTTTCAATGTCTACATTTTGCCCCTCTTTGAAGCGAGGTACCTATTGCTTCGGTTCAAAGACCAATTTTGAGATGATTTTTTTTTTCCTTTTCTAACTAGCCTTTGTACCTAGTTTGACCCCAACTTTGACCACGCATATATTGAGTGTTTGAACTCCTTTCGGCTTTGTTCAAGTTGCTTTGGGTTCGTATTTTCAAGAACTTCGGCATGGAGAAAATTTCTAGAGCATATGAAACACTTGAATTTTTGGTGAAAACATCCACCTGGATCAGTCCTCCCCATTGGAGAGATTTTGGACCTTTGAAAGCTTGATTACTTGGAAAGTAAGTGAGGGTAAAGTTCCCTCACTTTACCAACCTCCATCCATTTTTCCTTGCTTGGATTCATCGCCTTTAGTTCCACTCTGAGGTATTCAACTTCTCCTCTTCATGAATTTGTGACATTCCTGTCTAGGATGACATTCTCTAGCAACTCTGACATATACTCTGGTGAAAGATCATCAAGAGGTGGAACCTAAATGTTTGTGTCTTAATCTAGTATCATTGGAGGCTCATACAACTTCAGATTCTCAATAGTGACAACTAAATAGATATGCATGTATGGAGGAAGATTAAGGCGGAAGGCATTGGTACCGATCCTTTCCAGAATCTCAAAAGGACCATACCTGATTAGCTTGAGCTTCGTTCCTTCACCTTGCATTCTTTCCTTGCCGATATGTAACCAAACTTTGTCTCCAACCTAGAAATGATGATCGATGCGATGCTTATCATGTCAAGCCTTGTATTTTGCTTAGCTCTTCTCCAACTGTGCTTCCACTACCTGATGAATTGCTTGGATATTTTGGATGAACTTGTTGGTTCTGTTTTACAATGTAACCAGGTTTGTCTTCTAATCTACCTATGGAATTTCCAATTCCAATCAAAGGCAGCTCAAAGGACTGGACCAACTAACGAGGACTTTAAAAAGCCTCCTACACTTTGGGCTTTGCAAGACCCGGGAGGGTGATCCCTTAATGTGTTTACAACCTATGCACCATTATTATAAACAACATTAACAATAGCAGATAATCTCACTTAATAGCTCAATATGATAGGATAATATCAACTAGAATTGGTTGTTCGTAGACAATATCAACTATCTGGAACATGAGATAACTAAATACAATCCATTGTATAAGATAGTCATTGATTTGCAATTTGTAGCAAGCTCTAGGCAAATACAAACAAATACTGAACTACACTAATAAGTACAACTCATATCAGTTCCATATATCCATTGCAGGAGTCAAATTCATAAGCATCTAGAGGTTTATAGTAGATTTAATACATGACATATAAGATCCCTGACAATATTGCATTACAATTTAATTAGTGCACATTCTAACCCAATACTACTTATCAAATCCTTATACAAAACATATCCGCCTATAATCAAATTCAGGCATTTTAATTAATTCCTTGAATTAAAGCTAAAATAGAATTATACACACCACAACAGTGAGATGGATAAAAAACCCTTAGTTATTTCATTCAAAGTTCAGCTATGCATGTGCAATGGAGAGACATGAGATTGAATTTATCATTTCAACTCAAATGCCAGTACTGTCATACAACATTAAATCCCCATGAACTCAAAACTTGTTACAGAATGACTCAAAACTTAAATTGCATTTCTCTAAAACCATCGGACTTTACAATTTTCTCTGCAACTTCACCTAGACATGACCAAAATTATCTAACTTGCTAACCGATACTTTTGGCCTTGAAATCCTTCTTATAGAGAAAGAAGGAGAAAACACGCATCGGGCTAGAAAGTACACATGTCACCAGCTAATTGGAGCACTTGGTGATATTCCAAAAATCATTACAATAACCATCACCCTAGAGAATATTCTTGTTCATCATATCAGCTGAGGAAAGTTGATGCAACAAAAAAAACCACAAGAAACCCACGCCGAGAATTCCATCAACACAAAACTAGAACCATTGCAACCGCAACATCTGATTTTCCACCTATTAGTAGTCCACTCTTTTTACTCTTCCTCAGTCAAATATTTAGTTACCCACTTCTAGTACTCTTCATCAATCGGCCAGTCAAAGTTAATTACCTCATCCACCTTGGAATTATAAGGTGTGTATTTCACCACTACCTGATTTGCATCCCTTTCAAAAGATTCCAAAAATGAGCTGGTACTAATGATTTTATCCATACAACTCACCAACAAATCATATTTTGAGTCATCACAAATTGAATTAATTTGATCATTGATGACCTTACTTGCTTGATCCTACCATTGTTGAAGTGACTAGATTTTCCCCCGCTCATCAATTATATCAAGTAACAATGTGTTACCCCAATCATTGAAATTATTCACCAACTCCCTAATCTTCCTACTCAAATCATCTAGTAGGGTTTGAAAACCCTACAATGACTTAACTAATACTTGAGTAGGCTTTAATGATTGGGTCCTATTATTTGTATCAAACCTTGAGGCTTTATACATGATATCCAAATCACTGGCCCTAGGGATCCAATTTTCAATCAATGGTATCACTACCTTCGGATCTCTATCAATATTCTTTATTGATTCTAACAACAAAGAATATAAAGAATGTATAGATTGAAATTTACTATCAACCCTTTCATTTAAATGCCTCAAAACAATAGTAACAATATCCTTTTGCTTTAAAAGAGATCCCTCCTCACTTACCTTTAATGATGTCTACAATTCATCAATTTTTTGCAAGAGTTGCTTCTTTGTAGGATCAACAAAGCACTTTGTTTCTTCTTCAATTTCCTTTAAAGAAGGGGTGAGGGCAAGATTCTGATTGGGAGATCCTAGTGTGGAAAATTTTGAAGAAGCAGGAGGCACTGACCCTATCGTGGAAGGTAATGTACTAGTTCCTGGAGCACTTGATGTCTCCCCAATCTACTTGTACCTAAACCTCTCCACCTTAGTCTACAGCTCAACATTCTTCTGCTACATCTTGTTGTATTCCTCAATCAAGAGGTTATAATTCTCCATTAAGCTCTTCTTTTCAGCCTCCTCCCTTTCAGTAGTCTTTTGGGCCAATTTGGCCACATTCATCGTCAAACTAGTAGCCTCGATGGTTGAGGTCTCTGAAGCTCTTTTTATTATTAATCCTCCACTGAAATTTGGATTAATATCAGAAACATCTAGTTTTAGAGTCTTGAAGTGTTGCCTTGACTTCTTCATCACTAGAGTCTTGCAAGGGATGCTTGGACTTCAAAATAGCATTAAATGCTACATCTACAATGTCCCATTCAGGAAAAATCAATAAACTAGCCTGACTCACCAGTTTTCTTCCTTCATCAGGAGTGATGTTCTTAATTTTTTCCATCAATTCAACTTTTGCCTCATCATCATTCTCCTGGTCTAACTTGTCAGGTTTTAGTTCTCTTCTCTTCTTACATTTATCCTAATATTCTTCATATTTCATCCTCCATACCAATTGCAAGAATACAAGAGTTTTAACAAATGTATTTTCATCTAGAAACTCCTTACATGCTTCCATTCTTGCATCTTGTACAATTTTACCTTTCATATCTAAATTAGATAAAACCAATTCAGCTAGCCTAGGAGGGGAAGGCATACCAACTTTCATGTCTTGATCAGTCACAATGATTTCATCCATCAAATTCTCCTGTGGTTGATTAATTCTTTTCCTCTTAGGGCTTGGATTGGATGGTGGTTATGGGGGACTACCTTCTGGTGATGACTCTAAATCAATGATTTTGATTGCCCCATGCACTTTGAATTTTGGACTTGGTTGTGGAGGTACCTTCGTTATTTGATTTCCTTTTCTGTCCACTTCTTCCTCATCATTTTTGCTATCCTTTTTCCTCCTATAAATGGGCCACCTTTCTGTAGGCTGATACACTGGTCTTGTTTCAATTGGTCTGGCACCTTGTTCTTGCACACCCAGAATCAGTTCCAAGTTTATCTTTTTGGTTCTCAAAGTGCCCATAATCTCTTTGAAGTTCTCCATCAGAAAATCAAATTTATTATGGTATGGACTAAACTCTAATAATGGATCATACTTGGGATCTATTTTGTGCATAATATCTAATAGCTTATCATAAGCTATCCATTTCTCCTTGTTCAACTCCTACTTATTTAGGTCAAATTCATTTCTAATCAGGTCCTTGGGAAAGTTGAACTCATGCATAAACTTACCAGCTTTTATTCTTTTTCTAAAAAGAGCAAAGAAACCCTCAGGATCATGCTACCGCTTTGGACCACACCTCAAATGATAATCATCAAAGAATTTATCAAAATGTACCCAACCTCCCTTTGAAAAGGAAAAATCAGACACCACTATATAATCAGGGAAAAATGTTCCCTTATCCCTCCTAGTGAGGTTGTCCTCATGAATGAAACCTATTTTCCACATAACTTCTGCAAACCCTACTCTTGGTGGCACACTATATGGCAGTATATGAGGGGCTCCCTGAAAACCGTATACCCTCAAAATAGTGTTGATTGGGTATGGGATAATGTCACCCCAGTTATGGTAGACCTTCAATTCTAGCTTCCTCCCCTTTGGCCTGAGGAAATCATGCAATTCCTTAGGGATCCTAGGTACATTCACCATCCATCTAGCCCTCAATTTGGAAGCAAAGCAATTATCAAATTGCACATAACTGTTACTTTCCTTATTGCAAGATAAATTTGCAGCCCATATCTATATTGGCAATCTTTCTCCATCAACCAATTGCCTTAATTTCATCTTCTCAGAGAAGCCGGCATTCTTGAACAAGAACATATGCATCAGCATAGAATACCAAAAGAATTGGGTGCCGATATCATTTTTCTACAACTTTGACAACCCTTCATGTATCCTCTCAGCCAAGAAAGGGGAAAAGTCATAGGTCACAGAGAATTTAGGGTGTTGTATTTGCACCCCCATGAACATATAAGCAATGGGCATCACCGCACCAAGAATGGAACCCAAAATATGACATAATGAATAGAAAGTAGCCAGGAAATGATTTGAAAAATAATTTAATTTGAAAGGTTCCTGGTCACTAGGGCTAATTTATGAAATTTTGAACCTCTCGCCCTAGCCAAATGAGGTGGAAGCAACTTAGCTCTAAAAAGAGACTTCAATTTTGCATATTCCTGCTTCATCTCCTCAAGATTGATAGGAACCAAGCCTTCACTCGGTTCACTCAGGTCAAAAATATGTTGGACCTCTTCTCTATTAATAAACAAAACACCTCCATCATTATCTTTGATTACCTATGTGACAGGGTCATATCTTGCAGCCACTACCCTAAGCAGGTCTACATCAGGGAACACATTTGGTACTACCAGCTTCCCCATATCATACATCCATCCATTTGAAAAGGGGTGAGGCAAGTTCCTCTTCCCATACCACAATCTAAACATTTCTAAACCTGTGAGGGGACCCCTAGTATCGACAATGTTGGAACAATTATACACTAACCCTTCCCCCAGGATTTTCCCTCGCATAAGGACCAATCCCTTCCTCCTATCATTCATTGACAAGGGAAATTGATCCAAGAAATCATCATACATGTTTCTTCTTAGATAATCAACTTGACTAGAATGTTGCTTTGGTGGTGCCATCTTGGGTAAACTAAGGCTTCTTTACAACATTATAATTCAAATAGCCAGGACTAACCAGAGATAGAAAATTATAGAACAAAACACTACAATTTCCCACAATCTATAATTATACTATAGCCCTAACACATTTATCAACAAACACAGTAAACCCTTTCCCAAATTCAAGTGTAGAATGATCGGGAGACATAGAAAATAAACTCATGGCCTTGTTCACAGAAAAACCCAAATTCTGGCTGTAGAGACTCACAATGTCGCCTTCAACTCTGAAACTGCTCCACAAAATACTTGAATGCTTTGTGATACAAACAAAGTAGAAAAATTGATTTTATGTTGATCAAATTGTTCCAGTAAGTGTCTCATCCACCATTAAAGCTCACTCGCGCACTGCATGAATGACTCCAACCATATTTGATGCAAATTTAAATTTGAGTCATTAATCCTTTAGTTAGATCAAATGATCAAATGACCATCTTCAAAATAAGCTGACACAATTGCTTACATGGTAGTAAAGGGCCCACCATAGCATACGCCACAAAGGAAATCCACGTGGCAGTTGCCCACGACATCACAATCGGTAAAGATCCTGCAACTTCGGATCGCGCAATGGTGAGCAACCGTAGATCTTGAAAAGTAGTGATCCTATTCCTTCAAAACATTAATCGGCCTTATCATTATCTGTCGAGCACATTTTCCACTGAGATCATAACATCTTTGTTGATTTGAAGCACGTGCATCTCACAAGCATTTTAGTAACCCACAACATAACATATTAAATCTGGGTTAAAATATTTCATTGTTTCTTCGGCTCCACCAGATGAGACATGTGGCAGTTGCCTGCAACATCGCAATCAGTAAAAACCTTGCAATTTTGGATCATGCAATGGCGGGAAGCCGTTGATCTTAAGCATTAGTAATCTTGGTCCTTCAACACAGTCGTCAGCCTCATCCTTAATCATCAAGCAACTTTCCCATCCAAATTATAATAGATCCATCGATTTAAAACACGTGCACCTTGAGAGCACTTTAGTAACCCACCTTTTAATGTATTTAAGGATGGATTAATGCATTTCCTTATTCTTTTAGCTTCATCAGATGAGACACGTGGTGCTCACCCATGATATTGTGATCAATAAAGATACTGCAGCTTTGGATCACATGATGGTAGGCAACCGTTGATAATTGAAGGAAATTTGATCAACGGTAGCATGAATTCGATCCCTTCTGCAAAATAAAACATTCATTAAAAGGAAAAGGGAACATTACTAGGAAGACGGTAAATAACGCCATAAGTTGGTTTTTAAAACAAACGATGAAGCACAGGGTCATCCAAGACTTAGGGAAAATGAAACTTGCAGAGGAAATAAAAATTAAAACCAAAGGGACCAAGCCTAGATGAAACAATAGGGCATAAGTTATTTTAAAAGCCCTCCAAAAGTAATAGCAAAATAGATCCCATCCCAAGCATAAAGTAAACATAAGGGTTTTGCATGAAGACAAAGCTAAAACCCCAACCCTTAGAAATTTTCCAACACCATGAAATACCAGCAACATAAGGTAGGCATGAGTGAAACAAGGAGAAAAATTTGAAGCTCCATCTAAACTTCAAAGCCTTTTTTGTGTCATGGTGTCCATCTTCAACATCATCCTTTCCAATAGCAAAGTTCATCGGTGTTTTAGGTAGATACCCAAAAAATGTTTCAAAAGAAGACCTTTTCGTATAAGAGTGTACCACATGGTTGTAACTATGATGCACATAGTGTAGAATCTCATCCCACAACTTGGGATGCTTACTGCAATAACCCTTGAGTAGATGCACAATTGTCCTATTTACTACCTCTCTTTTTTCTGTCAGTCTGTGAATGGAAGGTTGCACTCTTCTTCAGTTTAGTGTCCATGAGTTCCCACAATGCTAACCAAAATTCCCCTAAGAATCGAGAATCTTGATCTGATACAATAGAAGTAGGTAACCCAAAATGAACCAATACAAATTGAAAGTACATATGGCCCGTTAGTTCAACAGTGACCTGTTTCTTATAAGGCATTAGAATACACATTTTGTTGAACTGGTCAACTACTACAAACAGATAATCATGTCCCTTCCTAGACATGCGTAGACCCCTAAAAAATTCCATTGAAACACTTTCCCATGGAAGGGATGGAACATGAAGCGGTGTGTACAATCCCAAATTCCTATTACTAGGTTTACTTGTTGCACACATTACACATCCTCTAACATATTTGGATACAACTTCTTGCATATGAGGCCAATAGTAGTATTTTTGCAATTGTTTCATCATTTTTCTTACCTCGAAGTGTCCAACAATAAATGACGTGTGTGCTTCACAAATCACCTGTGCTTGCTCATTTTTTGGAATGCATAACTTTCCCAAGTGATACAACAATTTATCCTGCACATAGTAATCTTTTTTTTCTTCTACATGTTTTCCTTGGATTAAAGTTGTGTTGTGCAGTTTTCGCACACACGCCCCACTGAAATCAGAGATCCTCTTTTTCTTTCGCTTTTGGTATTTTGTCCCTTGTTATGTTGAGGTTTAGTTACCTTTGCATGTGCTTGAATGCTTATCTTATTCATGTAAATTCCCCCTTCTAGGAAGCACTTTGAAAATCTAATGTTTTGGGAAATTTTTGGGTTTTTGGTTGCTTTCGGGAAAATCTACTCTTGGCAGAATTCCTCGGATCCTCTCCAAGTCCAGTCCTATTTTCTTTATGCCGTGATTTAGATATTTTTGGTCTTCATGGAATTCTGCAGTGGTTGGACTTTTCTAAATATTCATTGTCTTGTCGGGTTCTCAAATTCTGGTTTTAGGTTGTCTTGTCGGCTACATTAATGCTTCTTGTACGATTTGTGAGGGATGTATTTAGTCAATATTTGGGGATTTTCTTGCCATTATGCTTTATCATTTGCATTCAATTGAGTTAAGGAGCTTAATCTTGAGGTGTTCGACTCAATTTGGAGCGTTGGATTTGCAAATTGTTGGATTTGGTGGTGATTTCTTGGGCATTATCATTGTTGCCCTTTGTTGAGTGCCAATAAAATGCCATTCGTTATTGATGAAATCGATTTCCACTTCATCAAATGGTATGTACATGTTGCCTTGCTTTTGATTGATGAATGTGAGTGGTCCTCTAGCATTCTAGATTTGCTTGGAGTCTGAATTCCTGTATGTTCGGGAATTTTGTGGCTTGGCTTGGGTTGCTTGATATGGTCTGATTTATGGTTTCCCAAGTAATTTTCAAGTTCATTCTTTCATTCACATCAGAAGATAGCTTGTTGGTGTGGCATAAATAATCTTTTGTGTGAACCTAGCAGTTGAGTTAACCTGAACCCCAAGCTTTCCCTGTGTTTTAATGGCAGATTTTTAGGGTTTTATGCCTAGGGCATCACCATTCCCTCTTGATTTGCTTTCAGGTAAGCCTCAAATTTAAAGATTATCTTTGGGAGGTTCAAGTGAAACTAGTTCCATGACCAAATTCCTCAAATTTTTGATCATTCAATCAATTTGAGCGAGATCATGAGAGAACATCAATATTCGGGTTTTCCTTTCAGTTTCAGGATTTTCCTTCGCTGGCGGATTTCCTCGATTTTCCTAGTCTTCTTCATTTTCCTAAAATATGTTGAAACCCAAAGTCTTCCCTTATTCGTAGATTTCCATTGCTTTCAGATTCTTCCAGATTTTCATTTTTCCCTTTGTCTTTCCGGAATTTATAGATTATTGCTTCTTTCGCGGAAATTCGTCCTACGCGGAATTTCTCAAAATTTAGTGGAAAGTGAAGGAATATGAGATAGCATGGTTTGTTAATGTATTATTATGCATGTTATGATTAATTTGAGCTATGTTAAGATGTATCATGATTTTTATTGGCTTATGATGATTTACTAAATAAATAATGGATGCTTTTCATGTTCATTTTGCTAGAATCCGCCTAGCTTGGAATTTTTTGAAATTCCTCTTTGGCCTGGATTCCACGGATGGTTTGAAAACTAGAAATTTGAGATGATTATTTTTTATAAGATTTAGAGAATCTTACTTATTATGGGGACTCATTTTGAAGATGAATATGTTATTGGTGATTAATTACCTTAGGTTTTGTCTGAACTTTACTATGGTTTCTTTGTTTGATTGCAGGCTGAGTCAAGTAAAATAATGACTAGTGGAACCAAGGGTAAGGTGATAGATCCTAGTGCAGAGGGCTCTTCTATGTCTGAAATAGAAAGGATCAAGATGGAAATCAAGAGTAATATCCTGGAGAGTAAGATTACTTCCATCTATTCAGAGGTGACTGACACAAATGTTGGACTATGGGACTATGAGGAGTTCAAGACTAGGATGGCAGAGCAAAACCTTCCTTTGCTGGCTAGAAGAACATTGGAATCAGGATTGGCACATGTGGTTGGATTCCCTCCCGTAGTGCAATGTTATGAATTGGTTCTTGAGTGTGCCAAGAACTATGATAAGGGTACCCAGAGGATAGTCAGTCCCCAAGAGAGGGTTGTAGCAAATTTGAATCTTGTGTCCATAGCCCATACCTTTGACATGCCAGATAGGTCTCATGTGGTGGATTTTGATATGGATATGGCAAGGAAATTCTATGAAGAAGATACCATCAAATCCCAATAGGTTATCTATTCTTGGTTGGAGAAGCCCAAGTCTCACTATTCCAAGCTTCCCAAATAGCTATTCAGAGAAAAGTTCAAGAAGGAATATTATGATGCTATCACCCTTCTTAGTAGAGTGGTAGGATTGAAAAGTGTCAGTGTATTTGAGGGTTGGATGTTCCAGGTCATTGCAAGAATGGAGTAGAATACTAATTATCATTGGGTAGGTGATATAAGTGCTATGATTCATGAGAAAATGTGTAATGTCCTACAAACCAAGACCTTCACAATTACTTCCTACTTGGTCTATGCGCTTGCAAGATTTCATCCATATAAGGGGCTAAGTACCAGAGGCATCTTCAGGCAGGATGTGATCTATGAGGTTTATCCACAACTACATTTGGGTAACTCAAGCTACAGAAGGGTGAATGATGCATTCACCATGTACATCACCAGGTTAATCCAAGGTGTAGAGCATGTGAGGATTTTTTATTAGGCCAAGGAGCTAATCAAGCGATATGGGGCTTGGTTCATATAGTTTCCCACCTTCTCATAATAGGGATAGATGGCTGCCAGAGAGCTCCATATCGACTTCCAAGGTACCCAACATACCATATCATACTTTTGGAAGTCATGAGGCAAATTTTTGACTTTGATGCCATTGTGAAGAAGGAAAAACGTAAGACTAGATTTGGTGGTGACTTTCCTTTAAGGATAGGAACTAGTGAAGCATTTCCTTCTATTAATTTGGCTAGTGCTTCTAAGGAAGAAATGAGCACTCTTGGGTTATCCTTCCATTCCAAGAGATACAGGTTTGACAAAACTGGCGAAGCACAAAAGAAATCCATTAGAGAGTATAGCCACAAGGATGATTTGGAACACTATTGGGCTAACTGCAATGATGAGTATGAGGTAAGAAAGAAGAAGTTTTCCTGGCTACCAGTAGATTCAGTCTGATTATATAATGTGAAGGAAATTCTATATCAAGTTGAAGATGATGGATATTTGTTTTAGGGCCATGCTTATGAGGCAGTAAAGGACAGACCAATTGGCGAAATAGATTGGTTGGAAGAAGAAAAAATAAAGTTAGCGCAATTAATGAATCTAGTCATTAAGTATACAAAGTTGTGGCTAAAGCATAAGATGTGATAATTGGAGAATGAAGGTGTTCAATGCACCTATGATCTGATGGGAGACTTAGAGTCTCATTCTACTTCTAAGGAGTTAGTTGAGTAGGATCCCAAGGGTAAGGGCAAGGTGAGCTCTCCTTTTAAAATCAAGATTAAAGATGTTCAAGCGAAGGAAGCTCGGGAAATAGAAAACAAAGAAAACCTATTGCCAAGAAAAGGGGGCACACTTCAAAGGCTAAGAAGTTTGGAAAAGAGGAAGCTAAAAAGAAAGATCCTGAGGTTAGTGCTTCTATGCCCAAGAGAAGAAGAATCATAAGACTATCACAAAAGGAAAAGGTAAGCTCCAAGGCTAGAGAGGAAGTTAACCCACCTGTGGTAAATTTGGAGAGCTCAAGAGAAAGGACACAAGTGTACACAAGGAAATCAAGAACTCCTTCTCCTAAAGATATTGTGCCAAGCAAGGATTTCCCTCCAATCACTCCTCATGTAGAACAACACGATGATATCCCTTCTTACCATGAAGCTCATGTGGAACCAGGTGAATCCAAGGAAGCTAAGAATCATATAGATACAAAAGGAGAAAAATTTCAAGAGGGAGAGCTCTTTGGTGCTGAGGCAGAAATGGAGAGGGTGTTGCAGTCTCCCTTGGTTAGATATGATGATTCACCTTCTAGAAGTGAAGAGGATAGAACCCCTCTGAGAGAAGAAATACCAGTTAGGATTCCATCACCTATGCATAGAGAAGAGCATACTAGAGAAAAACAAGATAAGGATGAGGGTATTCCTGAGAAACTGAATTTGAATGAGAATGCACCTAGGGATCAGTTAGATGAGGTTGGGAAGAGTAAAATGTAGACAAAATCCACTATTCCAGGTTGGCTAGATAAGGAGTTAAAGAGAAAACAGATTATTGTGGATGACACCCCTCCCAATTGGGATGAGCTATTGGCGAACATAGGAAAGGGTAAAAGAAATAATAAGGCCAAGGTTATTTCCAGGATTGAAAGAGATGAGGCCAATAATAGGGTAGTCCACATTGCTACTCTTGCTTCAAATAAGAACAAAGATGATGTAATTGGAGAGGATTACAATGTACAGATCATCAACCTTGGGCCTACTTCTACAGAGTAGGATATTGAAGAATATGAAGGCTCTAGTGTAGTAATCTTGGGTAGGTTAAGGAAAGAAGTGCAAACTAAGCAAGAGCTAAAGAAGGAGAATGATAAATTAAAGAAGTACTTGCATGACTTGATGAAGCCCTTTCAATCTATTAGCTCTTCATCTTCTGCTGTGAGTTTCCTGCCACAAGAAACCATAACTGAGATGGAAAGAATGAAGGCCACTACTCTTGCCACAACAAAATGGTTACAGGGGGTGAAAACTAAGGGAGATAATGCTATCAAGGACATCCTTTCAACCAGAGGAGATGCAATGAGGTCAATAAGTTGGTTGAAATATGTATTGGCTCAAGATAAAGAGGAAGATACAGATCTCCTGCTGCAAAAGACCAAGACCATCATGGAGTATACTGAAGATAAGTTGGTGAGTGATGGAATTATCCCTTCCTCTAGAGCTGCAGAACCTTGGGAGTGGTTAGAAGCTTTGTAAATAAGGTAGAAGGTTTTGAAGAAGATATATAAGTAGAGGAGGAAAATTGAAGACACCCTGACAGATATCTATAATAGATGCATTTCCTTCTTTGAAGTGATGATAGGGAGAAATAATTTTGCACCAAAGAATTTGAGCTTAGAGTAGTTGAGAAAATGGTGGCGAGATTTCTATTCTTGATGAGGGAACAACCCAAGACACATAAAATAGCCCAAAAACAAGAGAATAATTTTATTATTCAGAAAATGGAGCTTCTTACATGCAGAGGATCTCAAATCCCCAAGTTTTACAACACATGCAAGTTACAGAAAGCTACATAATCACCCTTTCGCAATATGCGAGCTTGTCCCCAAAAAGTTACCCAAAAAATTAGAAACCCACCTATAAATAGAGATTCTCTTTAGTTTGGAGCCAAAACAACATTCAAATTTGAGTTTAGGTGGTTTAGCGCTGAAAAATTACAACTTGAAGTTCAAATTTCAAAATAACATTTGCAATTGTATCTTCTAGAAAGTGCGCCAACTTCCCGGGGCCATAACTTTTGATCCGAGACTCCGATTCACGAACCGTTTGAACCGTTGGAAAGGTCTCGAAGTCAAGAATGCGCTCAAAATTTTCTATGCTGATTTTGGCAAGTTTTAGGGCCAATCCGGGAACTCTAAGTGCCTCATATCTAACTCGGAAGATTTTTAGGTGCAAATCTGGGCAACTAAAACTGTAATATCTTTCAACCCAAGAATAGAAAATAAAAACCATAAATTGGGAATTTCATTATGACAAAAAGGGTATCCAAAAATGTAAAAACATCTAAAAACTGAGAAAATTGAAATTTAACTATTTTTAGGTGATGCAAGATTGCCCTTACACCACTGGATGCTCCTGCATCAATTCTCCAATCAGTGAAGATCCAGTTATTGAACATCAGTTGGATGATGCGGCCACTTATATTGCAGTTATTGAGAAATATCAGTCTAGTATGGTTGAGTGGGATAAGTCGGTGGAGCAGTCAAGGGAAAATATTAAATCCATCGAGAAGAGAATTAAGGTTTTACCTCTGCCACCTATAGCCAACTTGGACAAAGTACTTTTGATGGTGCATGATAGGGTGGAGCAAAATAAAGACAAAGGGGAAAGAAGTTAATGCAAGGCTACATCAAAATTTGTGCTTCCCTATTATTTTGCATGCATAGGTCCAAACTATATTGGAGATCCCAGGCTAACCTCGATGGAGTTCATGCATTTAATGCATATTCTATCTTATTTTGAATTCCTCTTGGCCGACTTGTGTTATGGCCATTTATTATTATTGTAAATTCTAATTAGGCCGACATGCCTTGGGGGGCTTCTATTAATATGGCATTATGCCTCATTTGTAAGGGCTAGATAGATAGTTTTTCTTGGAGCGAATTAAGCAATATAGCAAGAGCTAGAGTTAGGAGTTAGTTTTGTTTTCAAGCAAGCAAGTGTTGTAACAGAATACTGGAATTGTTGCTACTTTGGGTAATTTAATGCAAGTGAAGACATTGTGATTTGGTGCCTTTCTTGTGTTGAATTTTATCTGGCATGGTTCTTGTGATTCTATCTTTGGAATTGCTTAAGTTATTTAATAAATATTAGATAAATTGATAGTGTTTATGATTTAGTACTTGAAGTGTTGCAGTAATCTCTGGTTCATACTTTTTGCAACCAACTGATTGTTAGTTGCTTTCCAAAGTTAGCCTAGAATTTTATATTCATTAAGCTTAGTTCAATTGTGAAGGTTTATTCATTTCGATTGCAATAGGGTTGTTTTGAATGAATTTTCATGATCCAAAAATATTTAATGCCTTAGAAGATTGCACTATTTCTATAAGATTGCAGATCCATCTGGGTCAAGTAGAAATCAGTTTCTGAGGGATTGGTCCATTTCAAGTGTTTGTCATTTGCATTGTTAATCTTAGGAGTAATTTTAAGCTTAGGAGTTCCCCCTAAACCCTTATCTTTTTTTATTTCTTTTATCATTTTAGTTAGATTTAGGATTGAAGTATCATCATAATGCTAGATCTAATAAATTAAAGGTTCAATATTTGCTTGTAGTAAGGTCCCTTTGTGATTACCAACATTTTGACATTTATCACTGAGTTGTTTATGCATTGTCAAGACCTGACATTAGAGACCTTGGGGTTATCTCTTGAGGCTTGTTGATAGAGATCTACCTTTCAAGAGAGATAGAATATCACATTATGTCTGAGTTGTTACTATGCAGAAAACATCATCAACAAGTTGCATAGATATCCCTGAATTCTTCATCATTAGCATATTGTTCTTCAAAACTTTCATGAATCATAGAACTATTTTGAAGGATTATGAAAGCATTCATGACAGGAGGCCAAGATAGCATAGTTTCTACTTTGTTACGGGAACCTTTCTTATACTTAATTACCAAATGAAACTATTGAAGAAAACCCATCCACCTAAAGTGCTTATTGTTTTGCAATTTGGATTGTGAGTGCAAATACTAAAGTGGTTGGTGATCAATTTGGATTACAATTTCTTTCCCCATTAAGTAGTATTTCCATTTTTTAATAGTCTAATCTAATGCATAAAGTTCCTTATCATAAGTAGGATAGTTACTTACTTCCCCTGTAAAGGTTTCAGAGTGGTAGCAGATTGGTTTACCTCCTTGCATGAGTACTACTCCCATGGAAAACCCACTCACATCTGTCTCAATGTCAAATGATTGTTGTAAATCTGGTAAAGCCAGAACTGGTGCGATGCTCAACTTTTCCTTCAAAGTTTTGAAATCCTTTTGCTGAGGACCTCCCCACTAAAAAGTTGTCTTCATACTGGTTAATGCGTGAAATGGCGATGCAACATAGGAGAAGTTTGAAATGAACTTCCTCTAGTATTGAATTGCACCTAAGAAACTTCTAACCTCTATAACTGTACTTGGCTTAGGCTATTTTACAATGACTTCAACCTTCACAGGATCTACTTTCAATTTACCACTTCCTATGACATAACCTAAGTACAATAAGGATGTCTTAGCAATTCACATTTAGACATCTTTACAAATATTTTTTCTTTTCCCAATACATCACAAACTTTCTTTACATGAATTACATGATCTTCCCAAGTTTGACTGAATATGTAAGAATATCATCTACATAGACTATGACAAAATCATCAATAAAAGGATGAAAGACATCATTCATGACTCTCATCAAGGTAGTTGGTGCATTACAAAGACCAAAAGGAATGACTAACCACTCAAACAGTCCCTATTTTGTCTTGAATGTAGTATTCCAAATGTCATTTTCTGTAATTCTTATCTGATGATATCCACTGTGCAAGTCTAACTTAGAGAAATAAAGTGCATGTTTTAATTGATCAAGTAAATCATCAATGCGGGGAAGAGGATACCTTTTCTTTATCGTTATCTTATTTGTAGTTGATGCACATTCTCCAAGACCCATATTTCTCTAGAACCAACACAATTGGAGAACCACAAGGAGATGTATGAGGATGAATAACTCCTTTCTCAACCAACTCCTGAAATTGTTTCTTGATTTCCTCATTTTGCAAAATAGATAAACAGTACATGTCGATGTTTGGAAGAGGCACATCCTACTGTAATTGGATTTCATGTTGTATCTCTCTCTCTTTGGTGGTAATCCCTTCGGCTCCTAAAATAAATCATCATAGGTGGAAACTATTTTGACCAATTTAGTTTTACGCTCTGGATCACACCCTTTGAATGGCTCAAATTTTTCATCTTCTTTGGCTTTAACAATCATTAATACAAAGTTCTTACTTGTATTGACTAACCTTTTTATTTGTTTGGTATTTATCAGTGTTAGATTAGTCTTTATCTTATGTGCATGTACAATGTATTCTATCCCATCCTTAAAAATATGATACTTATTTTCCCCCCTATAAAATATTGCTTTTTGGTCATACAGATAGGGAATCCCTAGTACAAGACCACAGATATCTAAAGGGACTACATTAGCTTCTACCTCATCTATAAAGTTTGCAGTGATAGAAAATATTAACTTACATTTCCTTGTTACCTGTAATTGTGTATTATTGCAAACCCATTCAAGCGGGTATGGTTTCAGATGAGGTGTTGTAGTCAAGTTAATCTTTTTAACAACTTCTTCAAATATTAAGTTTACTTGAGATCCTTTATCAAATAAAGTGTTAACTTTGGTATGCTTTGTTACAACCCAAATGTGAAATAATTCATTTCTTTGCTTATCAACCTTAGGTGGAGAATATTGCTTACTTGTACTTGCACTTTCATTTGAAATATTTGTATCATAAGAGAGATATACCTTTTCCTTTACCTTGGATCCTAGCAGCAGCAATCTTTGTCTCATCCCCAGAATCAGATCCAAGATCTTGTTGTGCTACAGTAGCGGTCTTATTTTTTCCTTTGTTTCCTTTGTATTTCTTTTCCCTTAGTTCTGGATGCAGCATCCATCACTTGGAATCATCATGCCCTTCTTTCTTGCAATGGGAGCAAGTGGGCTTATCACCCTCTTTTTTGACTATAGCTATCTTTTTCCCCTTTCCTTTGCCTTTGGATTTACCTTCAGGCTTAGATTACTTATTTTCAAACTTATCAATGAAAGTACTCTTACCTCTTGACTCTAAGTGTGTGGCTTGTACACATAGTTCATCCAGATTATTAGGATTTAAAACCAAAATGGAATGTCTTAGATAAGAGTGAAGACCACCTATATACTTGAGCAATGTGTCCTGGGTGTACAATGGGACATTTAGTGCAATATCCCTTTTCCTAAATTCATGGGTGTATTCTTGGAAAGTTTGACCTTTCCCTTGCCTAAAATTTTTCTAGTTCATCATTAACTATTGCATATGGCCTAGGGGATAAAATTTCTACTTAAGAGCATTAACAAATTCTGCCCAAGTTAAATTGACACTACCATGTGAAATTTTTGCCTGAGTTCTACTCTCCCACTAGGTGAGAGTTGTACCTCCCAACATTCATCTACATGATCACCATTTGTCCTTTAGCACTCCTTCCTAGGCATCCCACTTTAGAAAATTAATTTTGTCCACAAGCCACTAGTTATTTAATGCTACTAATGAACCCCTTCATCCCTTATGAATGCATTTAAAAATAATAGGTGGAACATTATTACAAATTACTTTCCAATAACACCCTAGGTGCTTAGACACCTTAACAAGGATGTTGGAACAATTTAAATGACATAGGATTTACAAGGTAGATGGCACCTAAATCCTAACACATATAACTCCCTCTTACATGCTCTTACATGTCATAAGAATATTTCATATGTAACTCTTCTCATGATGACCTTACTTAAACCAAAAGATGCTACAACATGATAAAAATATGTCACCTTAATGTGGGATGGCTAACTCCACATGTGAGAAAAAATGCACTAAAGATGAAATGTCCACATATGAAAAAGTACACTAATGAGATGCATTGCTTTAGGATTATCATATATTATATATTACATAAGGTTTGTCTTATATAATATTCTAAGGAAAATACTTTCACTTTAATTCTCATTTGATATGTACTCAAGAAGTTGCATCACCAGAAATTTATGAAACACTAACCAAATGCAAGAGATGAAAATTATATAGAGTATGTACCTAAAACTCAAAATAATGCACCTCAACATAAAATGAAAGTCACTTTTGGAAACAACATGGAGAAAATACACCCAACCCCAATGAAATGCTTTAGACGAATTATAATACTCTCCAAATGAATTATTGACATGCCCTAGATAGCTTTGTTTTACCAAGCATGTGTTGTATTTGTCAAGAATGTTACCTTGGAATAAAGGTTTCTCGCACACCTCAAGGTCCTATATGTAATATATGTCGACAAGAGAAAGGAAATAATTTATTTTCAACATCAAATAATATGGATCTAGGACCACAACCAAAAGAACTTGTAAACTTGACACAAGTGGAGGAAATTTTGATAGCACATGTCAACTCAATCCTACAAGTGAAAAATCTTGATAAAAGGAATGTTGTTGGGCCTTAGGATCCTTCCCCTCTCCTTTCATTCACTGCCTCGAAGATATCAAAGTTTTATTTTACTAGTATTGCAGAAGTGGATGCTAACACAATCTAGGAGCTAGCGAGGCAAAGGCATGCTTGCAAAATACAATCCTGAGATCGAGAAATGAAAGACCTTTCCATTGAAGATGTCATATATTTCAACTAAACATGAAAAACCAGAGCTTGATGAAGAAGGTTTTCGAAAATCCTTCCTTGACATGATGGCCATGGTGGAGGTGCAAGTACAAGTAAGCAATCTTCTACATGTAAGGTTGATAAGAAAAGAAATGAATTATTTCGCATCTAGGTTGTAACAAAGGATACTAAAGTTGACACTTTATTTGATACAGGATCTCAAGTAAACTTAATATCTAAATAAGTTGTTAAAAAACTTAACTTAACTACAACACCTCATCTGAAACCACACTCGCTTGGATTGGTTTGCAATTATGCACAGTTACAGGTAACAAGGCAATGTAAGTTAAGATTTGCTATCACTGCAAACTTTATAGATGAGGTAGAAGTTGATGTAGTCCCTTTAGATATTTGTGGTCTTGTACTGGGGAGTCCCTATCTGTATGACCGAAAATCAATCTTTTATATGGGGGAGAATAAGTATCATCTTTTTAAGGATGGGATAGAATACTTTATATGTGCACATAAGATATAGACTAATATAACACTAGTAAATACAAGACAAATAAAAAGGTTAGTCAATCCAAGTAAGAACTTTGTATTAATGATTGTTAAAGCCAAAGAAGATGAAAATTTTGAGGAATTCAAGGGTCTGCTCTAGAGTGTAAAACCAAACTGGTCAAAATAGTTTCTGCCTGTGATGACTTATTTCAAGAGTCGAAGGGATTGCCACTAGAGAGAGAGATACAACATGAAATCCAATTACAACAAAATGTGACTCTTCTAAACATCAACATGTACCATTTATCTATTTTGTAAAATGAGGAAATCAAGAAACAAGTTCAAGAGTTGGTTGAGAAAGGAGTTATTCATCCTAGCACATCTCCTTGTGGTTCTCCAATTGTGTTGGTTCCAAAGAAAGACAAGTCTTAGAGAATGTGCATTGACTACAAAGCCCTAAATAAGATAATGGTAAAGAAAAAGTATCCTCTTCCCTGCATTGGTATTTTATGTGATCATTTAAAACATGTAGTTTATTTATCTAAGTTAGACTTGCATAATGGATATCATCAGATAAGAATTGTAGAAAATGACATTTGGAAAACTGTATTCAAGACAAAACAGGGACTATTCGAGTGGTTGGTCATGCCCTTCATGCTTTGTAATGCACCAACTACCTTTAAGAGAGTCATGAATGATGTATTTCATCCTTTTATTGATGATTTTTTCATAGTCTATTTAGATGATATTCTTGTATTTAGTCGAACTTGGGAAGATCATGTAATTCATATAAAGAAATTTTTTGATGTATTGAGAAAAGAAAAAATCTTTGTAAAGATGTCTAAATGAGAATTCGCCAAGACATCCTTAGTGTACTTAGGTTATGTCATAGGAAGTGGTTAATTGAAAGTATACCCTGCGAAGGTCGAAGTCATTATAAAATGGCCTAAGCCAAGTATAGTTACAAAAGTCAAAAGTTTCTTAGGTGTAGTTTAGTACTGGAGGAAGTTCATTGCAAACTTCTCCTACATTGCATCTCAATTGCACACATCAACCATTACGAAGAAAAAATTTCAGTGGGGAGGTCCTCAGCAAAATGCTTTTGACACTTTGAAGGAAAAGTGGGGCACCACACTAGTTCTGGCTTTACCAGATTCACAACAACTATTTGAGATTGAGACATATGCAAGTGGGTTTGCTATGGGAGTAGTAATCATGCAAGGAGGTAAATCACTATGCTACCACTTTGAAACCTTTACAGGAGTAGTAAGTAACTATCCTACTTATTATAAGGAACTTTATGCATTAGTTTAGAGTGTTAAAATATGGAAACACTACTTAATGGGAAAGAAATTGTAATCCACACTAATCACCAGCCACTTTAGTATTTGCACTCACAATCCAAATTGCAACAAAGTAGGAAATTTAGGTGGATGGTTTTTCTTCAACAGTTTCATTTGGTAAATAAGTATAAGAAAGGTTCCCATAACAGAGTAGCAGATATGCTATCTAGGCCTCCTATCATAAATTCTTTGAGAATCCTTCAAAATAGTTCTATGTTTAATGAAATTTTTGAAGAACAATATGCTAATGATGAAGAATTCAGGGATATCTATGCAACTTTAGTCCAAGGAAAACATGTAGAAGAAAAAAATATTACTATGTGCAAGATAAATTGTTGTATCACTTGGGAAAGTTATGCATTCCAAAAAATGAACAAGAATAGGTGATTCATGAAGCACACACATCATTTATTGTTGGAAACTTTAGGGTAAGCAAAAAGGTGACACAATTGCAAAAATACCAATATTGGCCTCGTATGCAAGAAACTATATCCAAATATGTTAGAGGATGTGTAATGTGTGCAATAAGTAAACCTAGTAATAGGAAGTTGGGATTGTACACACCGCTTCTTGTTTCATCCTGTCCATGGGAAAGTGTTTCAATGGAATTTTTCGGGGGTCTACCCATGTCTAAGAAGGGACATGATTATCTATTTGTAGTAGTTGATCAGTTCAACAAAATGTGTATTCTAATGCCTTGTAAGAAACATGTCACTGCTGAACTGACAACTCATATGTACTTTCAATTTGTATTGGTTAATTTTTGGTTACTTCTATTGTATCAAATCAAGATTCTCGATTCTTAGGGGAATTTTGGTCAGCATTGTGGGAATTCACAGACAGTAAACTGAAGAAGAGTGCAAGCCTCCATCCACAGATTGATGGACATAAAAAGGTAGTAAATAGGACAGTTGTGCATCTACTCATGGGTTATTGTAGTAAGCATCCCAAGCTATGGTATGAGTGTCTTCACTATGTGTAGCATGCTTACAACCATGCAACACACTCTTCTACAAAATGGTCTCCTTTTGAAACATGTTTCAGGTATCTACCTAAAAAATTGATGAACTTTTCTTTTGAAAAGGATGATGTTGAAGATGGACACCATGACACAAAAAAGGCTTTGAATTTCATCCAGAAGATCCAAGCAATTCATCAGGTAGTGAAAGCACAGTTGGAGAAGAGCCAAGAAAAATACAAGGGTCAACATGATAAAAATTTCATCGATCATCATTTCTAGGTTGGAGACAAAGTTTGGTTACACATGTCACCAAGGAAAGAATGCAAGGTGAAGGAAGGAAGCTGAAGCTGATTAGGTATGGTCCTTTTTAGATTCTAGAAAGGATCGGTACCAATTCCTTTTGCCTTAATCTTCCTCCATACATACATATCTATTTAGTTGTCAATGTTAATAATTTGAAGTTGTATGAGCCTCCAATGATACTGGATGAAGACACAGACATTCAGGTTCCATTAGTTGATGATCTTTCACCAGAGTATATGTTAGAGTTACCAAAGGATTTCATCCTAGAAAGGAATGTTAGGACTTCACAAAGGGGAGCAGTTGAATACCTCAAAGTTGGACTGAAGAGGATGAGTCCAATCAAGGAAAAATGGATGGAGATTGGTAAAGTGAGGGAATTCTACCCTCAATTAATTCCCAAGTAATCAACCTTTTAGAGGTCCAAAAGCTCTCCAATAGGGAGGAATGATCCAGGTGGATATTTTCACCAAAAATTCAAGTATTTCATATGCTCTAGAAATTGTCACCATGTCGAAGTGCTCAAAAATACAAATCCAACACAACTTGAATAGAGACAAATGGAGTTCAAACACTTAAGATATGCAGAGTCAAAGTTGGGGTCAAATTGGGTGTAGAGGCCAGTCAAAAAGGCAAAATAATTCATCATCTCAAAATTGGTCAAATTCAGTGTCATGACAAAGAGCTCGTCACCAAGAGTCCAACACCATTCGTTTTATCGAAAAAGGAGCTCGAATGATGAAGTTATGCCAAGTCAAAGTTATGAGCGAAATAGGTTGACCATGTTGACATCAGTATGATGATGTGGATGCATAGTCAGTAGCCAATGATGATGTGGATGAATCCAACAATGACATGTGGCATGACATACATAGTTGGCATTGATCAATCACAAATCAACACGTGGTAGTACAAACCAATCAAATCATGACATGTGTCCACCTTGCAACAAATTAAAAAGTGCCACATGGCACCCTTCTCTTACTCCACTAATGGGTTGTTAAGTTGTTTGTTCAAAATTATGTGGGGGGATTCAAACCCCCCATCTCTCACCTCCTATTCGCGCACCTCACCACCACACCACCACACCTATCGCCACCCATATAGGAAGCCCCATCCCTTTTAATGAAGGCTTGAGAGTATTTTGAGGGTGAGGTAGTTTGAAATGTTGAGCCCTTAATCCCTAAATACATTCCCTTCCAACATACCACCGTGGGGTTTAGAGAGTATTTCGGGGGTTTGTTTATTTTGAGGATAAAACTAAAGCTGAAGCCTCAAATTAACCCCCCTAAAATTAAAGGTTAATCCTTCTTTAAATTCAAGAGCCCAAATCATGATATATTTTTTATTCAAGGGGTAAACGCTTTTTGAACCAGAGCTATGAACTAGAATACAACTACTCAACAATACCACCCCAACGGGGTCTGAACCTTGGTGGTAAGAACAACAATTCCACCTTTAAACCATCACACCATGCCAATATTGGCGAATCATGATATATTAAGGGCTTAAAAATATTAAAATAATTATTATTAAGGGGTTAGGAATTATTTAAAAGATTATTAAGATTTTAAAGGGGGCTTATGTTGGATTTTATTATAAAAATGGAAGATTGGATGATTTTTGTAAATCATTTGGTTTTGCACCAAATTGAGTAAATATTGTGTATAAAAAGAGGGGGTTAGGATGTGAGTTAGAAATCCAAGTGATGAGTAAGGAGAGAATGATCTAAATACTTTGTATCCATTTCTATGCAATGGAGGAACATGATGCCATTGTGTTGGAAGGAGATGGATTTGTAATGCAGTTGAAGCCTTTGTAATCCTGATTTTGGAGCATAATAGGATCGGTCACTTGATTGGAGAGGGACCTAGAGACGTAGCCATTTGGCGAACTCCATTATCAACTTGTGTTTCATCTTCTTTCTCTTTTCTCTCTTTCATTCTATTCATCACATTTATAATGCTTTGTTCATTTAAGCATTTATGTTATGTTCATTCACTTTTAGAGCTTTGAATTAATCGTTGTAATCATTAAGCATTCATTAAGCAATTGTCATAGATCCTAATTTAGATCAATGTACCCTAGCTCATCGGTCGCCCAAACTCCTTTTTGTCTAAAGCCTAGTGGCCCATGTAGTGTGCATGTTAGGGATCATATCATAGCCTCTTTTGTTTGCCACTTTTAACATCCATCATATTTTCCACTTACATTTTCCGTACATATCAGGTCTTTTTTTCTAGCATAGTCATCCAAACAAGGAAATGCATCATCACAACATATGAGTTCTACACATAGCTTCCAAAAGTTCCATCTTAATCTAAAAAATACAAAAAAAAAAAGAGAGAAAAGAAAAAAAATCGTTACCTTGATGAAAACCTAGCAAATAGGAATCTTGGTAACACAAAAAAATAAAAAATGAAGAAAATAATAAAGAGAAATAATTCATCCAATAGTGAAAACCACTTCGGAGGTGATTTGGATAAGTACCATGGTGAAGACCTTGCAAACAGACACCATGTGTAGTTGACTTTGCTCTGTCGTCTACCATAATTCCAATTTGAATTTTCCCCATCATTCATCCTTCCCATATCACCCATAATAAATCATTGTCCTTTCCATAGCCTGGAATGATTGACATTGTGTGTCTTTTCACCTCCCATAAAGCCTATCCCATTTCACTCCTAATAAATTGGTCTCATACCCAACTAGGGGAAAATACTTGACCTGTGTCATCCTTGGATCCTACACTTGTTGTTGGAGGTCATTATATCAAAAATCCAAAAAAAAAAAAATCTCAAAAGAAAAATAAAATAATAAAATGACAAAAAGACAAAAAAATAATAAAATTGTGAAAATCCAAAAAAAATCAAAATATGTCAAAAACACAAAAACATCCAAATAACTTTCAAAAATCCCAAAAAATGAGTCAAATTAAGTCTTGTTAGTCCAAGTCTAGTTGAACTACATTTCCTCTATGACTTTACATAGGAAAGGTCATCTATCGATGTGCCCCTGAGGCATTAGTTCAATCCTTTTAGGTTTTTCTAATAAAATCTAGCCCAACCACAGTAGGAGGGTCCTCAAAGAGAACAATTCAGACCATGCAACAAGAGTAACACAATAGAATCAACATAGAAATTGGAGGAAAATGAAGATTAGAACTTTCTCATTAATAGAAATCTCAGTTACATTCGGCCAACAACATCCAAGCTTACAGACTCAGCTCATAGGCCTATTACAACATGCTCAATTACAATATTCCTATATGCTTCTTAATGCGAGCTGAAATCTAACATCCCAAATCTATTCTCTCTCTAACTAACTTTCTAATGATCTATTACAATGATTTATATCACATCTTAAGATCTAGAACCATTCGCGTTGGCCAAAGATCGTTACAATCTTCAATGAAGGAAAATGTAACATGTGCATGAATAGGTCGGCCTGAAATTTCAATTTCTCCTTAATAGGTGCATAGGATGAAGTGTGGACCTAATTTAAGGTTGGGTAACACTCCATGAAACAATACGAATCACACCATCAAGATCCAAAAGTTACGAGAAAGATCCACAAGATCGAACTAGCCATTAGGTTTGAAAATTATTTCAGTTTCGGTTCAAGAAACTGCCATGAAATCCGAAAGTGATAACTTGCCAAAAATAGATCCAATTGCGCTCAAATCTTGGAATAAGGAAAATGAACATGTCCGCGATGTGAACAAAGATCCACAGGGTCTAGTGAGAAAATATGACGATCCCACCATCATGAATTAAATAGGAATTGAACAAGAACAAACACTGAAAGAAAATATGTTTTGGTTGATGCAAGATTGACAAGAACCAAGGATGCTCCTGCATCATACATCTAGGGTTAATGAAAAGTGAGTCTCTCACTTTGCTAGGGAAAAAGGAAAACCAAAATGGTCTACCTCAGCCTGAGAAATCCAAGAAGAATCCTCAACTAGTCTACCTTTCCATTTCACAAGGTATTCTTGGTACTGTCTTCCACAAGTTTTCATCGCATCTCTTATATTTAGAATCTCTTCTATCTCATCTTGTTGTTGTTTAGGAAACTTGTTCTCCAATTTTACTTCACTTTCTTCACTGAATTATGCTTCATGGTACTGATGTAGATCTGCAATGTTGAATATAGGTGATATACCCATGCTATCTGGTAATTCTACTTCATATGCATTCCTTGAATCAAATTTCTTCAAGATCTTACAAGGCCCAAAATTCCTCATCTCCAGCTTATTGTATGTTCCAACTGGAAATATTTCCTTAAATACACCATCACTTCATCTCCAACTTCAAATTCCTTATGTGTCCTCTTTTCATCTGCTCTCTCCTTATACTTCTGGTTCATGTCTTCCAACTATTGTTTTACTTGAGTATGCACTTTCTTCATGTGTTCTACAAATTACTCTACTTCTACACTCCTTTTAACTTCCTTATTGATGTCTCTCAACTCTGATATACCTCTAGGATGAACTCCAATAACAATCTCAAAAGGTGTCTTTCTTGTAATCCTATTCACTAAATTATTATAAGCAAACTTTGCTTGTGCAAGGACTAAATCCCAACTTCCAGTCTTATCTCCAATGAAACACCTCAGAAAATTCTCCAAAATCCTATTTACTACCTCTATCTATCCATCAGTTTGTGGGTGAAAAGTAGAAATGAACTTCAAATCTATCTTCAACTTCTTCCAAAGTGTTCTCCAAAAGTAACCGACAAACTTTGTAGGTAATCCATGCAATTTGACCACTTCTTTGAAAAACAAGTCTGCTACATGTATTGCATCTGTTGTCTTCTTACGAGGTATGAAATGTGCCATTTTAGAAAATTGGTCAACCACCACAAATACAAAATCATTACCTCTTTGTGTCTTCGGAAAACCAAGTATGAAATCCATGCTAATATCCTCCCAAGGTCTCTTTGGAACTGTCAAAGGATTATACAATCCAACATTTTGACTACTCCCTTTTGCAACTTGAAAAAATCTAAAACTCTATACAAATTTCCTAACATCCGTATAAATCTGGGGCCAAAAGTACTTCTCACTTACCAATGCTACCATATTATCGATTCCAAAGTGTCTTGCTAATCCTCCACTATGTTTTTCTTTCACCAAGTTATCCCTCATCGAAGTCTGGGGTATACACAATTGATTTCCTCTGAACAACATATCCTCTTGAATGAAATAATCCAACCACTGACTTCTATCCTCCAAGACTGGTTCTTTACAGGCTCTCCAAGGTTCTACAAAATATGGGTCTTCCACATGCAAGTTCTTCAACTCCTCAAACCCTAATACCTCCACTCTCATCTATACCAGTAAATTCTTTCTTCTACTCAAGGCATCAACAACTATATTTGACTTCCCACTCCTATGCTTAAAAAAAAAAGTATAACTCTACAATAATTCTACCCTTGCATGTGTCTTTGATTCAACTTACCTTGACTGTTCAAATATTGTAACGCCTGATGATCCATATACAACAAAAAATCCTTAGGAAAAAAGTAATGTCTCCACTTCTTCAAGGATTTAACTATGACATAAAACTCCTGATCATACATTGAATATCTTCTCCTAGCATCATTCAATTTTTCACTGAAATAAGCTACAGGTCTCCCTTCTTGACTCAATACTGCTCCAATTGCATTTCCACTTGCATCACAATCTACTTGAAATACCTTATTGAAATATGGTAAATCCAACACAAGCTGCTCAGTCACCTTCTATTTCAACAACTCAAAACTTTGGTCTTCTCCAGATGTCCACCAAAAATCCTTCCTATCTCCTCTCATTGTTTTTGTCATAGGGTTGCAAATAGAACTGAAATTCCTAATGAACTTTTGGTAGAAACTAACCAATCCATGAAATGATCTTACCTCTCCAATGCTATCTAGTGTAGGCCACTCAACAATTGCTCTGACCTTTTTAGGATCCATCTTTAATCCATCCACAAAGATCACAAATCCTAGATATACCAACTCTTCCTTCATGAAACTACACTTCTTAATGTTTATTAGCAACAACTCTTCTCTCAACCTTTGCAAAACTTGTCTTATATGAAACACATGTTCTTCTCTAGTCTTACTGAAAATCAAGATGTCATCCAAATATACAATCACAAACTTACACAAGAATTTCTTCAATACCTTATGCATCAGCCTCATGAAAGTACTCGGTGCATTTGTCAATCCAAAAGGCATCACCAACCACTGATAAAATCATTCATTTGTCTTGAATGTTGTATTCCACTCATCTCCTTCTCCGATTTTGATCTAATGGTGTCCACTCTTCAAATCTATCTTTGTAAAGTATCTAGCTGCACTCAAACAATCCAAAATGTCATCCATTCAAGGAAAAGGAAATCTATACTTCACTACAATCTTGTTTATGGCTCTAGAATCTATACACATCCTCCATTCTCCATCCTTCTTAGGTGCTAACACAATAGGTACTACACAAGGACTTAAGCTTTCTCTAATCAAACCCTTCTTCAATAATTCTTGCACTTGTCTATTCAATTCTTCATTCTCTATCAGTGTCATTCAATGTGCTACTTTATTAAGCAAACTAGCTCCAGGAATCAGATCCATGCAATGACTAATACTCCTCACAGGTGGTAATCCATCAGGTACATTATCTAAAATGATCTCTTCATACTCTATTAGCAACTCCTTTATCTCATTTGGTTGTTCTTCTACATGCTTCAAATCTTCATCCTTCTTAGGAACCAAGGCATATCACATGCTCTCATGTCTCAATCCATCCAGAAAACTCCTTCCATCAACCAAACAAACTCTAGCATTCATACAAATCTCAACTTTAGGAACATCTTCCAATGGCAACAAATTCTACTTCATCCCATTAGCAACAATGGTATATGTGTTATTCTTTCCATCACGAATAGCATGTCTATCAAACTACCAAGGTCTTCCCAACAAAACATGGCATACATCTATAGGCATGATATCACACAAAAATTCATCATGGTAATTTCATATCTTCAATTTCACCAAACATTGTTCACTTACCAGTATCTTATGCTCATCTTGAATCCATTATATCTGATAGGGCTTCGGCTATTTCAATCTTTCCAACTTCAATTTGGTCACCATTTCTTTAGAAACCAAGTTCACAAAGCTTCCACTATCAAAAATCACCTTGCAACATTTACCACCTACCTTGCATTTGGTTGGGAACAAGTTCTTTCTCTGCAATGTCTCCTCCAACTCACTTTGACACAATACTCTTCTATTCACCAACACTTCTCCTTCTTCCAGTTTGTTAGATGAGCTAGCATGATCCTCCTCAACAAAGGTTCTTCTTCTATTGTTCTTTGTCTTCCTACTTGTCTCTCCCTTATTGCATTCAAATGCTCTATGTCCTTCTCCACCACACTTATAACAAGTTCCCTTGAATGTTCTTTTCTCCTATCCTCTATCATCTCTTCTATAACCTTCATTCTGGTAACCATCATATCTTCCTTTTTGGTAAGAGTTTCCATCACCTCTATGGTATGAATTCTCATTCTTACTAACTTCTTTATCTTTGTTTTGATCTAGAAAATATCCTCTTCCTCCTCCAGTAAAAGTTCTTCCTCTTTGAAATATTCCACCTCTTCCTCTCTATCTTTGCTCATGCCTTTTATTCAACTTCTCCTCTACCTTTAGGGCACACTAATATGCCTCTTCCACACTCTACAACCTGATCAAACTGATTTCATCTTGTATAGACGACCTCAAACCATTCACATATCTAGCTACTTGCTCAATCTCATCCTTTGAATGTCCAGATCTGATATTCAACTTATAGAACTCATCACTATAATTTTTCACACTTGATTCCTTCCGCTTCAAATTTTGCAACTTTTAGAACAAATTGATCTAGTAGTCTTCATGCATAAACTTTGTGTTCAACTTATTAACCATCTAATCCCATGATTTGATCTTCTCCTTTCCTCATCTTTGCCTATCTGTCTGCAAGTGTTCCCACCAAAGGGATGCATGTCCTTTCAAATTTTTACAAGAAAATTTCACCTTCTTGTCTTCATTGGTACCTTCAAAATCAAAATACTTTTCCATCTCTATTATCCAATCTAGCAATTCATCTAAATCCAGCTTACCATTATAATCTGGTGAATTGAAATGTGGTTTTGTATTTTCTCTAGTTAGGGCTCTTATGAACCTATCTTCTCCTTGATCAAGGCCAGGTGGATCTTCTCTTCCCCTTTCATCCTACACTTCTACCTCTTCATCACTTACATCATCAACTGGTCAACCTCTCCTCTAGGCCATTTCAAATGTATCTAGTATGGCAACAATTCCTCTTAACATTTCCATCATAGCTGGGTCTGCATTTCCATGTGCTCCATTTCCTCTACCATTTCTTCTTCCCACATCTTTACACAAGTCCTCTACAGTTACAGGTCTGATCCTTAATCTTCCACCCTACAAAAAAATCTTCAATAGGACTCCACAAAATCTGGCAATCTCTCAAGGAACAAATCTCGCTCTGATACCAATTTGGTGCAGCCACAGTAGGAGGGTCCTCAAAGAAAATAATTTGGACCGTGCAACAAGAGTAACACAATACAAGCAACACAAAAATTGGAGGAAAATGTAGATTATAAATTTATCATTAACATAAATCTCAGTTACATTTGGCCAAAAACATCTGAGCTTATAGATTTGGCTCACAGGCTTGTTACAACATGCTCAATTACAATATTCCTATATGCTCCTTAATGTGAGCTGAAATCTAACATCCCAAATATTTTCTCTCTTTAACTAAATTTCTAATGATCTATTAGAATGATTTATATCACATCTTGAGATCTAGAATCATCCACATCAGCCAAACATTGTTACAATCTCCAATGAAAGAAAATGTAACATGCAAATGAATAGGTTGGCCTCAAATTTTAATTTCTCCTTAACAAGTGCATAGGATGGAGTGTGGACCTAATTTAAGGTCGGGGAACAATCCATGGAACAATTCAAATCACACTATCAAGATCCATAAGTTATAGGAAAGATCCATGAGATCGAACTAGCCATTAGGTTTGAAAATTATTCTAGTGCCAGTTCAAGAAATTGCCATCAAATCTGGAAGCGACAACTTTCCAAAAAAGATCCAATTGTGCTCAAATCTTGGAATAAGGAAAATTAACATGTCCACGATGTAAACAAAGATCCATAGGGTCTGGTGAGAAAATATGATGAATCCACCATCATGAACCAAACAAGAACTAAACAAGAAAAAAAGCTAAAAGAAAATATTTTTTGGTTGATGCAAGATTGCCAAGAACCAAGGATGCTCCTACATCAAAATCATGACTCAGTAATTTTCCAATAAAACAAGGTCATGCCATGTCAAACTACGAGGTCTCTTTGCATTGTTGCATAGGAAAGGACATCTATCGATGAGCCCTTGAGGCCATCTAGGTCGGTCCTTTAGGGTTCGTCATGTTAGTCATAATAAATCATACATTGTCAACTTGGACACAAAAAATCATCAAAAAATTAAACAAGTCATGCATCAACAAGACAGAAAGGTCAACAAAGTCACTTAGTTAAATAAAAAAAATGTCAAAACAACCAAGCCAACAGTCAAATCATCAAACTAGAAACTTATGTCTTATACAGGATGTGACCTTCTTCATACCAGACATTTTCATTTAGTCAAACTCAATCATTTTCCTTATACATGTGGTCACATTATTGAAACCATACTTGAAATCTTATACAACATGTTTCCTCTCCTAAAACTAGGCCTTGTCAAATAATCAACCCATCAATCACCTAGTCAACTAAACATCAAACAATCATATTTTGGAAAGCACTCTAAATGTTTGTTGACCTTGTGGTTTGTTTTATCTTATCTTTTTCTTGATTTGTATTTGAGATAGGTTACTAGCATCCTTGAGGATGTCCCATGATGGATTTAGAGGAGAGATGATGTCTCATGACTCTTTTCCTTGACTGTTGTTTGTGGATTGTCTTGGAAAAAAGATTGGGCCAATTATGCCTTAGTATGAGTAAGGACATTGCTTGTCTATGACTGTCTATTTCACAAGTGAATGACCTTGAAAACCTTGGTCTATGTCATACTAATGCAATACAAAGGAAGACAATCACTTACTTAATCTCAATCAGACTGAACTCACTCATCTATTGTTTGCTTACACATCACTTGTTCATTTTTCCTTCCCTAGTTCTCAACCCAAACACTCAACTTGCAAAATGGAGTTCCAATCTATCACCAAATATCCCAAACACCTTGAATATTCTTCAAAATACATTAGAAATCAACCAATTTACTGACCCATACATTAACATCAACATAAACAATCCAAACTTGAAAACTCCCAAATCAGCAATTAGGCCTTTTAGGCCAACTAACCAAGCATCATAAAATCCCCAAGCCCTTTGCATATTTCTAACATTGCAAACACATGTGAATGAGTTTGTACAACATGATTAGACCATTCTCCAAACTCCATTCATGACATTATTTCAAATACCAATTCAAAACCTTAATTTTTCGTCCCAACGTTTTAGGCCTCCAAGGGACTATCAGAGTTTTTCTTTCAAAATATACACTAAAACTTAAAGCAAATCATGTTAGTGTAATTAATTAATTATTACACTTGCATAAGTTTACTTAGGTAATATTTTAATTCCTAGGTTAATAGTTTTCATCCTTTTCTTGTTTAACTATCTTGTTGCTCAAGATAAGATTAGGGTTATGCATACATTGCTTTTATAAAGCAAATCATCTCATGTAATTATTTTTTCTGAATAATATTATTTGCACATCTTTTTGCAATAGCTTTTCTTTTTTCTGATTTTCTCTTTTGTGGAAGATTTTTTGGTTTGCATGTCTGATCTTGGTTTCTAACATGGTATTAGAGCCTTGATTTGCAGCCTCTTCTTAGATTTTTGGAGAAAATCATTGTAGAGTTTGTTCGGGATTCCTCGAGGGTATCATGCCTTGAGTTTATTGATGTAGCATTTTGGATTAGATCAAGCCTTTCCATTGGATTCAGAGCACTAGAAAAATTCAAGATTGGCTTTTATTTTATTTATTTTGGTCATCATTTGCCAGATTTGTGAGGGTTTCAAGTTCGGTGATTTTTTGGAAGCTCTAGAGGTAGCCAAATTTTCAGACCATTTTGAGCCCAAATGAACCTCACCATTACGTCCGTAGCGGCTAAAAACCTTAAGATCGACTGTGAAATCATCAAAATCTAAGAAGTTGACTTCTGAGGCAAAAAAAAATTTACCTGTACAGTCGTCTGCATGCAGATCGAGGTAAAAATTTCATAAATTTTTTTTATTTTTCTGCAAAATAAAAATTTCACAGTTTTTTTCCTCCATGCAAAAAAAATATTTTTTAAAAGCTTTTTGAAAAAAGCTGTGAAAAAAAAATTGTTTTTTAAAAACAAAAAAAAGGGCTTTTAAAAAGGGGTAGTACACCTACGCAGGCTACTGCGCAAGGATGTACCTATGTAGGGTACTACATAGGTATAGACCTGCACAGCTTGCATAGATGTACTGTGCCCTCATGGAGGGGTGGGAGGTGGCCCATGTGTCCCCCCACCAATTATTTGTTTTAATTTTATTTTTTTTAAAGAAAAAAAAATTCTATGTAATGTTTTTTTATTCTTTTTAATAAAAAACATTTTTTTTTCAAATAAGGCAAATTGGGAAAATGTGTTGACGACCATTTGGCCGTCAATTTTAGACTCGCAATTTTCCTATGACGACTATTTCACTGTCAAATTTAATGTCGCACTAGTTTTTGTCCCCCTTTGGAGTTGTTTTCTTCCAAAGGCCGTAACTTTTTCCCATGATGTCAAAATTAGGAAGTCGAGATATCGTCGGAAAGATAGTTCTGAGCACTATCATGTGGTGTAGTTTATTCTTTAGTATTTTTCTATTTAGCTGCATTTATTTTTGTTTGAAGTTAGATGTTCATTTATAGCTTCTGAGCTCATAATGTTTTGCAATAATCTATGATTTTCACCTTCTTTGTGGTGTTGTAAAGGTATTGAGGAGCTCTATGTTGTTGTCCATGCACTTTTTTTTGTATTTGTCCCAAGTTGATCATTATTCCAATTTTTTCCCGATGGGTGTTTTGGAGATTACTTGGATGTTTTGGCAGTTGGAAGGGTGAAACTTGAATCTTTGCACTTCATTTCAGTATCACATCAATTTATTTTCTATTTATGCATGTTTAGAATTCTCTCCTTTTACAATCATTGGGTTATTGTAATAAATGAATTGAGATAAAGTTCCATCAGGGGGGTTTCTTGCATAATAATCTCATTAGAGTGTGCATGCACTTTGATCGCATCTTGATTTGCTGATAGCTCACATGGGTTATATCTGGTTTTCTTAGTTTCTTTTGGCCGCATCTTGCTCATAGCATGACACATATCAGATTCACATCGGTTCACACTTCAAATTGGGAGCCTATGGTTATTGATCCGCATTGGTTCAGATCCATATCAGTATGAGGGCCATGTTTTTATAGTTAATGTTCCAAAGTCTTTATGGTACTTGTTCCTGTGGAAGAGTTTTAGTCACAATTTGACATTGACATCGAGATACACGGTTTCCAGATTCTATCATCATTTCATCTACTATTGCTTCACAGATTCTAGGGTTGTTCCAGTTTGTGAGTTCTCCAATGTTTCGTGGCATCGGGTCTGTTGTTGCATTATTATGATTCTGCCTAAGTCCTTCAGTGACTCTCATTTGGTTTCTTGTAAACAAAAGTATCTTTCCTTACTTTCCATATTGTAGTTACAGTGTTACTCCACAGTGTTCTTCCAGTGCTTCTTTGCAACATGTCATCTCATTGTAGGGGGTTTTGTCCCATCGGGTTTTCCTTCTCTACCTCATTATTGCATTTGTACATGGGTACCTAATCAAGCCTTGTTGTTGGGACCCATTCATACTTTCTTGCATTCATCTTAGTTTTAGGTGCATGCTTTTTTAGTCTCCCTAAGTTGCACTTATGGGGGGGTGTTAGTGTAATTAATTAATTATTAAACTTGCATAAGTTTACTTAGGTAATATTTAATTCCTAGGTTAATAGTTGTCATCCTTATCTTTTTGAGCTATCTTGTTGCTCAAGATAAGATTAGGGTTATTCATACATTTCTTTTATAAAGAAAATCATCTCATGTAATTATTTTTTCCTGAATAATATTATTTGCACATCTTTTTGCAATAGCTTTGCTTTTTCTAATTTTCTCTTGTGGAAGATTTTTTGGTTTGCATGTCTGATCTCAGTTTGTAAAAAATCATATATTTAGATATCCATTACCCTTGTTTAAAACATATTATGAAATGGACTTGAGGTCCTTTAGAACACTTGAGTCAAAAATGACTATTTTTGTTTGTGCCTAAGCCTAATTTGGTCTGCAACAAATAAGGATTATTGGTTTATATGCCTCCAAATTTAATTCCTCTAAACCAAAACTTGGAACACATTAAATTTAATCTTCCTAAGATTATTACACCTTCAAAAGTTCATTTCTTCAATAAACTTTGCAAACCCTAGGTGTTAATCACATGTAAGACTCTGTTTTCTGACACTACATAGGTTTTCATTCTAAAAATTTACTTTCCATGCCTTAAACCTTAGCTATTTGATCTATAACTTAAAAAATATGCAATTAGATGATACTAATAATATTTACACTAAATATTAGTGAATTTCAATGGATAAATTGAGAGAAACCCAAAATTATATGTTGCAGATTACCCTAAATTAGGGTTTTGGCAATTCTACAAAAAATACAATATCTCTTTCAAAATTTCACCAATTTGCATCAAAAAAAAAAAAAAAGGTGATTGAAATTTATACCAATTACATCCATTTAGACCTGCATACATGCCCGTGCTAGGCCATACAAAACAAATAATCAAATAATTTCTAAAGGAATGTACTGAAAAATAGTGTATTTATTCTTTCAATTTCAAATGTGCAATCACCCACAATGTTTCAAATGATTACAAATCCTTTTAAAGGAAAAAACATGAATTTACAACTTCTAACTACCTCTAACCAACCCTAAAGTCTAAATGACTCTGCATCTCCTAATATTTCCCTTGTGCAACTTTTAACCATTTTGCAAATTAAGTTGACAACTTTTGCACTTTTACAATATTGGCCCCAAATACAAATCAAATGACCTCCTACATAGATGAAATGACTTAGACAATCCTTATTACAAGGAAAAACATCAATTTGGATCAAATTTCAAAATTTTCCACATGGAGGCAAAATTGGTTAGGGTGCTCCTACACCAAACTCCCACCCAAGAAAAGAATCCATGTCCACTTGGATTGATGTTGTCAACAACCTTCATTCCTTGTATGCTCTGCCTCAAATTGAAATTGCTTCTAACCACCTTCATTTTCACCTCAGGCCTAAATTTTTACATGCAACATTCTTCTATCTTGACTTCCCTTTGAAATTAGACTCATTATGCCTTTATACACTTTAGTACCTTGCTTCTCCCTTTTTCCTTTAACATGCAACCTACTCTTTGTCCAAAGGATTAGTAACATAGTGAAATGAAACATGATTTCTAGCATCTTACCTCCATCATTCATCAATTTTTTGCAAACTTCCAAGATCAAATCATTCCTGATCATTCCTTTAATCAACTCACTATCTTCAAGTTTTGAAATCAGGTTCTTTGTATTTGCAACATCTTTATATTCTTCTTCTAGGAACTCTTCTTCTACATCCTTAAAGACTTATGTCTATTTTATCCTCAGTTTCCTTCTCCTCTTGACTATCTTCTTTATAGGCCATGAAATTCTCTTCTTAATCTTCAAATGCCAATTTTCCATCTCCTTTATCATCTACCCCATCCTCATCATAGACTCTTGGAACTCTTTCTCAAGTCTCTTTAACTCTTGCGTCAACTCAAAAAATTGTCTGTCCATCTTCTCTTGTCTCTTTCTCCTCTTTCTCTCTTCTTCTACCTACAAACGATTTCTCAGTATCTCCATCTCTTCTAGATGGTCTTAGTAAGTCTCTTCTTGCTCATAACTTCTCAACTTTACTCTGCCTCCTTAATGGTAGCAATTAGGTTCTCACATAACCTACAACCACACACACACAAATACAAAACCACAACTACAAACTCACCAGCCCAAATATCTCTCGGACTTTGATACCACTTGATGCAATACAAAGGAAGACAATCACTTACTTAATCTCAATCAGACTGAACTCACTCACCTATTATTTGCTTACACCTCATTTGTTCATTTTTCCTTCCCTAGTTCTCAACCCAAACACTCAACTTACAAAAATGAGTTCCAATCTATCACCAAATCTCTCACACACCTTGAAGATTCTTCAAAATACATTAGAAATCAACCAATTTAATGATGCGTACCTTAACATCAACATAAACAATTCAAACTTGAAAACTCCCAAATTAGCAATTAGGCCTTTTAGGCCAACTAACCAAGCATCATCAAATCCCCAATCAATTTACATATTTATAACATTGCAAACACATGTACTTGAGTCTATACAAAATTATTAGACCATTCTCCAAACTCCATTCAAAAAATTATTTCAAATACCAATTCAAAACCTTCATTTTTTGTACCAACGTTTTGGGCCTCCAAGGGACTGTCAGAGTTTTTCTTTCAAAATATACACTAAAAATTCAATAAAATCATATATTTAGATACCCATTATCCTTGTTAAAATATATTACAAAATGGACATGAGGTTCCTTTGGAACGCTTGAGTCAAAAATGACTATTTATGTTCGTGCTTAAGCCTAATTTGGTCTGCAACAAATAAGGCTTATTGGTTTATATGCCCTCAAATTTAATTCCTCTAAACCAACAGTTGGAACAAATTAAATTTAATCTTCCTAAGCTTAGTATACCTTCAAAAGTTCATTTCCTCAATAAATTTTGAAAACCCTAGGTGTTAATCACATGCAAGACTCTGTTTTCTGACACTACACAAATTTTCATTCTAAAACTTTACTTTCCACACCTTAAACTTTAGAAATTCAATCTAAAACTTCAAAAATGTGAAAGTATATGCTACTAAGAACATTTCCACCAAATCTTAGCGAATTTCAATGGATAAATTAAGAGAAACCCAAAATTATATGCTGCAAATTACCCTAAATCAAGGTTTTGGAAATTTCTACAAAAATTACAATATCTCTTTCAAAATTTCACCAATTCACATGAAACATAAAAAAAATTGGAATTTTATTGAAATTTATACCACTTACATCCATTTAAATTCCTACATACATGCCCGTACTAGGCCGTACAAAGCAAATAATCAGAGAATTTCTAAAGGAGTGTATAGAAAAACAATGTATTTATTCATTCAATTTCAAATGTACAATCACCCACAATGTTTCAAACAATTACAAAGAATTTTAAAGGAAAAAAAAAATGACTTTCCACCTTCTAACTACCTCTAACCGACCCTAAAGTCTAAATGACTCTTCATCTCCTAATATTGCCTTTGTGCAACTTTTAACAATTTTGCAAATTAAGTTGACAACTTTTGCACTTTTACAATACTGGCCCCAAATACACATCAAATGACCTCCTACACAGAAGAAATGACTTAGACAATCCTTATTACAAGGAAAAACATCAATTTGCATCAAATTTCAAAATTGGTTAGGGTGCTCCTACACCAAACTCCCAGCCACGAAAAGAATCCAAGTCCACTTGGATTGATGTTGTCAACAACCTTCATTCCTTGTATGCTCTACCTCAGATTGAAATTGCTTCTAAGCACCTTCATTTTCACCTTGGGCTTGAATTTTTCCATGCAAATCAGTCTTCTATCTTGACTGCCCTCTGAAATTAGACTCATTATACATTTATACACTTTAGTACCTTGCTTATCCCTTTGTCCTTTAACCTACAACCTACTCTTTGACCAAAGGATTAGTAACACAATGAAATGAAACATGATTTCTATCATCGTACCACCATCATTCATCAATTATTTGAAAAAACTTCCAAGATGAAATCATTCCTAATCATTCCTTTAATCAACTCAATGTCTTGAAGTTTTGAAATCAGGTTCTTTGTATCTGCAACATCTTTATTTTCTTCTTCTAGGAACTCTTCTTCAACATCCTCAAAGACTTTTGTCTATTTTATCCTCATTTTCCTTCTCCTCTTGACTATCTTCTTTATAGGCCATGAAATTATCTTCTTAATCTTCAAATGCTAATTTTTCATCTCCTTTATCATCTACTCTATACTCTTCATAAACTCTTGGAACTCTTTCTAAAGACTCTTTAACTCTTGCCTCAACTCAACAATCTCTCTGTCCATCTTCTCTTATCTCTTTCTCCTCTTTTTCTCTTCCTCTACCTACAAATGCTTTCTCAGTATCTCCATATCTTCTAGATGGTCCTAGCAAGTCTCTCCTTGCTCACAACTTCTCAACTTTACTCTACCTCCACAATGGAAGCAATCAGGTTCTCACATAACTTGCAACCACACACACACAACTACAAAATCACAACTACAAACTCACCAGACCAAATCTTTGTTGAGATCTGATACCAATTGATGCAATACAATGGAAGAAAATCACTTATTCTCAATTACACTGAAATCACTCATCTATTGTTTGCTTACACATCATTTGTTCATTTTTCCTTCCCTAGTTCTCAACCCAAACACTCAACTTATAGAAAGGAGTTCCAATTTGTCACCAAATCTCTCACACACCTTGAAGATTCTTCAAAATACATTAGAAATCAGCCAATTTACTGACCCATACCATAACATCAACATAAACAATTCAAACTTGAAAACTCCCAAATTAGTAATTAGGCCTTTTAGGCCAGCTAACCAAGCATCATCAAATCCCCAAGCCATTTACATATTTCTAACATTTCAAACACATGTAAATGATTCTATACAACATGATTAGACCATTCTTCAGACTCCATTCAAGACATTATTTCAAATACCAATTCAAAACCTTCATTTTTTGTCCCAATGTTTTAGGCCTCCAAGGGATTGTTAGAGTTTTTCTTCAAAATATACACTGAAACTTAAATAAAATCATATATTTAGATACCCATTATCTTTTTTTTAAAAATATTACAAAATGGACATGAGGTCCTTTGGAACGCTTGAGTAAAAAATGACTATTTCTTTCTATGCTTAAGCCTAATTTGGCCTGCAAGAAATAGGCTTATTGGTTTATATGCCTCCAAATTTAATTCCTATGAACCAACACTTGGAACACATTAAATTTATTCTTCCTAAGCTTATTACACCTTCAAAAGTTCATTTCCTCAATAAATTTTGCAATCCCTAGGTGTTAATCACATGCAAGACTCTATTTTCTTACAGTCCACAGATTTTCATTCTAAAAATTTACATTTCGTGCCTTAAACCTTAGAAATTAGATCTAAAACTTCAAAACTATGAAACTAGATGCTAATAAGAAAATTTCCACCAAATCTTAGCAAATTTCAATGGATAAATTGAGAGAAACCCAAAATTATATGCTGCAGATTACCCTAATTTAGGGTTTTGGCAATTTCTACAAAAATTGCAATATCTCTTTCAAAATTTCACCAATAAACATTAAACAAAAAAAAATTGGAAGGTGATTGAAATTTATACCACTTACATCCATTTAGACCTGCATACATTCCCATACTAGGTCATACAAAGCAAATAATTATAGAATTTACAAAGGAATGCACAGAAAAATAGTGTATTTATTTTTTCAATTTCAAATGTGAAATCACCCACAATGTTTCAAATGATTAAAAATCATTTTAAAGGAAAAACAACATGACTTTCCACCTTCTAACTACCTCTAGCCGAACCTAAATTCTAAATGACTCTTCATCTCCTAATATTGACTTTATGCAACTTTTAACAATTTTGCAAATTAAGTTGACAACTTTTGCACTTTTACAATATTGGCCCCAAATACACGACAAATGACCTCCTACATAGAATAAATGACTTAGACAATCCTTATTACAAGGAAAAACATAAATTTGGATCAAATTTTAAAATTTTCCACATGGAGGAAAAATTGGTTAGGGTGCTCCTACACCAAACTACTGGCCAAGAAAAGAATCCAAATCCACTTGGATTGATGTTGTCAACAACCTCCATTACTTGTATTCTCTACCTCAGATTGAAATTGATTCT
>VDFB02179234.1:89638953-89739598 GCA_007258455.2 Sequoia sempervirens
TACAAAACTTCCCACATGCTGAATCTGCAAAACATATATAGTGCATGAACTGGGGAAAGGTAAAAGAAAAGGGAACACAAATTGTCATCACAATCCCCTTTGTATCCACGCAAAAAAATAGGCAACCAAATTGCCACTAAGGCACCACAACAACTTCTTATTTACCCGCCACCCTGCCCTTACCAGCACTTAGACCCCGGTATACACGCCCGCTTCTAGTTGTTGCCCAATACGGTAGACCCTCAACCTCCTCTTCTTTCTTGTCCTTGCCCAATATGGCTCTAGACCGTCTGCTTGGGGTTGTAACAGCCAATGGCACCACATATATCACTTCCTCATTAGAGAACAAATATCTTTCTATATATTCAACTCAAAACCTAGCTAGAGCTTTCATCAATTCTCTCCCTACAAATGAGGCTTGAATTCCCTTTTATATGACAAGGGAGCAACAAGCTTCGGGCTCAAATGTAATTTCACCACAAATTTTCATTTGAACAAAATCTCCATTGCATTTGACTTTCATTTCAAAACTTCCCACACGTTGAATCTGCAAAACATAGTGGCACACGAACTAGGGAAATCTAAAAGAAAAGGGAACAAAAATTGTCATCAAAATCCCCTTGTCGCTATCCACGCAAAAAAACCAAGCAACCAAATTGCCACGAAGGCACGACATCAACTTCTTATTTACCCGCCACCCTACCCTTACCAACACTCAGACCTTGGTATACATGCCCACTTCTAGTTGTTGCCCAATACAGTAGACCCTCAGCCTCCTCTTCTTTCTTGTCCTTGCCCAATATGGTTCTAGTCCATCCGCTTGGGGTTTTAACAGCCAGTGGCACCACATATATCACTTCCTCATCAAAGGGCAGACTATGATTGAAGCGAGGTAAATACCAACAAAAGTCAGAGTCAGTCTTGGTTACATCATCATAAGTGTTGCTCGTAAGGTCAATGGTCGAGTGTTGGCATCTAGAGGAGCCATGCCCATACCTTATTTTCCTACCAACACTAGTAATAGAGCACACCGACTGCTTGCCTTTGTCATCTACCAGTTGAGCAGCAACGTCCTAGAATTGCAACCTTCTACTGCATCTAGTGGGCATAATCTCGGGCTTGTCAACCAAAGCACCTTCTTGAATAGTAGGACCGAGCTTTTGTGAGCTCAAACAAATAGACCTCCTTACTGACTTACTCATTTTCTCTTCTCAGACAAGCACTCAAACTTGATTAGACTCAACCCACAAAGTGCTCTAACTGCTACAAGAATGACACTATTAGCAATTAATTCCTCTTGTATTTATTGTGCAAGGTAATGGAAACCTTCATCAATGCTTAGTAAAAATGCATGTGCAAACATGGTAATTTGGTAGCATATGTACTATCACCATTTAACTAGAGCTACATGAGAATCCAAAGATCACCCTTCATGATTGCCAACAACATCTTCACATAGATTGAGATCGACATGACTACACAAGCAAGGAATAATTCATTAATTCTTCACCAGTTGTACGATAAAACAACCACCATGTGCCATTTTCCAACTTTGAATACTGCACGCTGATCTCTTGAAGATTTGGTAGATCAAACAGTTTATCTCGGGCTAACTCAGTTTGACATCCAACGAAGCATCGTTCACCTTCCTCATGACCAATAACATTAATCCATCTTGGAAACCAACTACCATGTTGGTAGGTCCTATGCACTTTGCAAACTGAATGGTTGGAGCTACACATCGCAATCTCGTTGACCTCACGACTTTTAACCAACCTTCATCTTCCTCCTACGAGCTAGCAGGGAACAACATAGATTTACATTAGCTTTTGATCTTGGTTGTCGATCTAAAACCACAGTTTATGAGCTCAATAGTGGAGATTGGGCCCCACATTCCATACAAGACACACATCTACCTTTTGCTGACCTTGTGCCAAATAATAGGGCGACACCTTAGGTCTGCGAGTTGGTGGGGTACGATCGAGATCTCCCATATCTTCGAATCTGGAAAACCTACACATTGCACGGTTAGTATTTAATGAAAGGATTTGGCTAAGCTGTCGGCGACATGACCACTGGAGTTAATGGCTTAGGCTTACGTCACCGGATTAAAATTAAAACCCAACTTTGATTTTAATACTTTATTTCCTTCGTAGGGTTTTATTTCCTAAGTCTCGGTTGGCCCTGTTAAATTCTTATCCCAACCCTAACAAAGAAAAAATGATTAAGCTAAGGATTGTATTTGTTGTTATAACTTTAGTTCTAGAGAATTATTAATTACCAATTCTTATTTGTGCATTTGTATATGAATCCAATTGAATGCCTTTCCATGTCATTATAGAAAATTTTATTATTGCAACCCTAACTCTAACACTAATTGAACTGCAATAGTAACCCTAGGTATTGTTGAAACCTAACCCTAATTGTATCAAAACCCTAGAGAACTCTAATTGAACCCTAACCCTAAAATAGACAATAACCCTTACCTTAATTGAACCCTAACTCCAATCCTAGCCCTAATTTAAGACTAACCTTAACCCTGAATTAATTAAACCCTTATTGAATTATAACCCTAATTGATCCCTAACCCAAATTGAATACTAATTGAACTTAACCTAAGTGAATAGCAACCTTAATTAAACTCCAACCATAATCCTATTTGAATTTTGACCCTAATCATAACCATAATTCAACCCTAACCTTAATTGAACTCTAACCCTAAACATGAGTTCAATTAAGTTTAAGGTTCAAATAGGGTTAGACTTTAATTAAAATTAGGTATAGGATTCAATTAGGATTAGGTTGGGGTTGGGGGTAAAGATTAAGGTTCTATGGATAGAGCTTTGGGGTTAGTGTTAGGTTCAATTAGGGCAAGGGTTAGTATTAGGGTTAGGTTATGGTTCAATTAGGGTTTCATTAATGTTAGTTTTAGAATCATAGTTATGTTTAGGGTTGGATATAAAATTAGAGTTAGGTTTGAAGTTAATTAGTGTTAGTTTTAGGGTTGGGGTTATGGTTAGACTTATAATTAATGTTAGTATTGGGACTAGATTCTATCACTTTAATAAAAATAATCTTCTATAAATTCATTCAATTTTTTTTTGAAATTATATAATTTAAAATATTTTCAAATTTACCTATGTTGATATATGAGAGATATAGCAAATCTAAACTCTATACCATTTATAGTTAAATTTAAATTATATTTTATTAAATTGTTAAAAAATTTAAGTTGCTTATAAATAATTTTGTGTTCTTATAATTAACTTGACATTGTGTATAAAAGGTTTAAGTTATGAATGTTATAATATACAAAATAAATTTGTTTTCAATGTTTATTTGTTAGTTTAAAAGGTTCAATTAGGGTTAGAATTTAATTAAAATTAGGTATAGGGTTGAATTAGGATTAGGGTTGGGGTAAAGATTAAGGTTCTATAATAAAGCTTGGGGTTAGTGTTATGGTTCAATTGGGGCAGGGCTTAGTATTAGGGTTAGGGTTATGGATCAATTACGATTTTATTAATGTTAGTTTTAGAATCATAGTTATGTTTAGGGTTGGATATAAAATTAGAGTTTGGTTTGAAGTTAATTAATGTTAGTTTTAGGGTTGAGGTTATGGTTAGACTTATAATTAGTGTTAGTATTGGGGTTAAATTCTATCACTTTAATAAAAATAATCTTCTATAAATTCATTCATTTTGTTTTGAAATTATATAATTTAAAATATTTTTAAATTTACCTATGTTGATATATGAGAGATATAACAAATCTAAACTCTATTATATGTTGTTAAAAAATTTAAGTTGCTTATAAATAATTTTATGTATTTTTATAATTAACTTGACATTGTGTATAAAAAGGTTTAAGTTATGAATGTTATAATATAAAAAATAAATGTGTTTTCAATGTTTATTTTCAGTTTAAAAGATGTGCCAATAATGTTGCAATCACTAATGATTAATTTTTTCTTGATGGTTAAAATAGATTGGTAAGTAAATTTATCTATAATAAGTAAATTTATCATTGATTTTTCTTGATAAGTAAATCAATATTTCATAAAAATTTATCTATAATTCTTATTAAATTTTTCTTAATTATATTAAATTATATTTTATTAAATTGTTAAAAAATTTAAGTTGCTATAAATAATTTTATGGGTTTTATAATTAACTTGATATTGTATAAAAGGTTTAAGTTATGAATGTTATAATATAAAAAAATAAATTTGTTTTCAATGTTTATTTGTTAGTTTGATGTGAGAATAATGTTGCATAGTAATGATTAATTTTTTTCTTGATTGGTTAAGTGATATTGTGAAATTATTCTATGTTAATTTAATGTTATGAATGCTATATAATATAAAGAAAAATATTTCTAATATATTTTTAATGCATCTTTATATTTTATAAACAAACATCTAAACTAAAAATGTGATTGTAAAAAAATACAACTTAATGAGTGAACATACATTTAAAGTTAAAAGTGAAATTATAAAACAAATTGTAAATTTATTTTATTTTTCTTCTATAAATATAATTTTTTTATTTGTCATCCGCCTAGTAATGCCACTTCTCCTTTTAATGAATGTTTTATTTTGCAAGGGTTGATTTAGTGATGTCGTTGATCTATTTCCTACAGATATCAATGGTGCCTGCCATCTCGTGATCGGGAATTGAAGGATCGCAAAATCACGGGCGGGCGCCACATGTCCTATCCGAGGGATCAAATTTGCGCTATTGCTGACCAACTGTCATTTGATCTGAGTTGTTCCTGTCATCCCGCGATGGTGCTTGGGTTGATTGTGAAATCACGGGTGGGTGCCACGTGTCTCATCCGATGAAGCCTAAAGAATAAAGGAAACACTAGCTGACTTTAAATGTATTAAGGGGCAGATTACTAAAGTGTTCTTGAGATGCACATGTTCTAAATCGACAGATATGTTATAATCTCACTGGAAAAGTTGCTCGAAGGTTAACGACATGGCTAGCGATTGTGTTAAAGGAATGAGATCATTGATGCTTAGGATCAACAGTTGCCCACCATCATGTGATCAGAAGTTTCAAGATTGCGATATCGCAGGCAACTGCCATGTGGACTTCCTTCATAGTGTATGGTAAGGTGGGCCCCTTATCACCGTGTTAGAAATTGTGTCAGCTTGTTTTGAAGGTGGTCATCGATGATTTTATTTTGTAGAGGGTTGAATTAGCGTTATTGTTGATATATTTCCTGCAAATCAATGGTGCCCGCCATCCCACGATCAGGAATTATGGGATCGCGATATCACAGGCACTTGCCATGTGTCTCATCCGATGAGGTCTAAAGAGTAAGGAAGCATTAGCCAGTTCTAAATGTGTTAAGGGTTGGATTACTAAAGTGCTTGTGAGATGCACATGCTTTATTTCAACAAGGATGTTATCATTTTGAGGGAAAAGATGCTCAACAGTTAATGGAAAGGATGGCAAACATTTTTGAAGGAGCAAGATCTCTTATGAGAAGGATCAACGGTTGCCTGTCATCCCGCGATGGTAAATTGAGGGATTGCAGTATCGCAGGCAATCACCACATGGTTTTCATTTGCGTCGTATGGCATGGTGGGCCCCTTATTGTCATGTTGGCGATTATGTCAACTTGTTTTGAAGGTGGCCGTTGATGATTTGATCAAACTGGAGGATTAACAGTTCAAATTTAAATTTGTATCAAATGTGGTTGGAGCTGTTCGTGCAGCCTACAAATGAGCTTTAATGATAGATGAGACATTTACTAGCGAGATTTGATCGACATAAAATCAATTTTCCTGCCTCATTTGTATCACAAAGCATCCAATTATTTCATGAAAACAGTTTTAGAGCTGAAGGTGAAATTGCAAGCCGCTGCAGCCAGAATTTGGAGTTTATGTGAAAAGAGTCATAAGTTTATTTTTTGTGCCTCCCAGTCATTCTGCACCTAAATTTGGGAAAGGGGTTTGCTATGCTTGTCATTGAGCTTATTGAAATCTCTTGTTAAGGCTATAGTTTAATCATAAATTGTGAGGAATTACAGTTTTTTACTCTATAGTTTCCTATCTCTGCTTAGTCCTAGCCAATTGAAGTGTAGCATTGTAACGAAGCCCTAGTTTGTCCAAGATGGCACCAACCAAGCAACACTCTGGCCACATTGAATATTTGAAAAGAAACTTGTACGATGATTTCCTGGATCAATTTCCATTATCAACGAATGATAGAAGGAAAGGTGTAGTGTTGATGTGAGGGAAAATCCTAGGGGAGAGGTTAGTGTGTAATTATTCCAACATTGTCGATGCTAGGGTTCCTCTCACCGGCTTAGAAATGTGCAGATTGTGATATGGACAGAGGAATATTCCTCACCATTTTTCAAATGGGTGGATGTATGACATGGGGAAGCTGGTTGTACCAAATGTATTCCCTGATGTGGACTTACTTAGGGTAGTGGTTGCGAGGTATGACCCTATTACACAGGTAATTAGGGATAATGATGGAGGGGTGCTACTAGAAATTAATAGAGAAGATATCCAACAGATTTTTGATTTGAGTGAGCTGAGTGAAGACTTGGTTCTTATCAATCTTGAGGAAATGAAGCAGAAGTATGTAAAGCTAAAATCTCTTTTTTGGGCTAAGTTGCTTCCACCTCATATGGTTAGGGCAGGAGGTTCACAAATTCATATCAGCCCTAGTGACTAGGAACCTTTCAAATTGAATTGTTTTGCAAAACCTTTCTTGGCCACTTTATATTCATTATGTCAGATTTTGGGTTTTAGTCCTAGTGCGGTAATTCCTATTGCATACATGTTCATGGGGGTGCAAATACAAGACCCTAACATCTCTGTGACATATGAATTTGCTTCTTTCTTGCTTGAGAGGATACATGAAGGGCTGTCGAAGCTGTAGAAAAATGATATTGGTACTCAATTCTTTTGGTATTCTATGCTAATGCATATGTTTCTATTTAGGAATGCTGATTTCTTTTCTGAGAAGATGAAATTAAGGTAATCAGTTGATGGAGAAAGGTTGCCAGTACAGATATGGGCTACAGATTTATCCTGTAATAAGGAAAGCACCAATTATGTGCAATTTCATAATTGGTTTGCTTCTAGATTAAGGGCTAGATTGATAGTGAATGTACCTAGGATCCATGAGGAATTGCATGATTTCCTTAGGCCAAAGGGGAGGAAGCTAGAGTTGAGGGTTTACCATAACTGGGGTGACATTATCCCATACCCATTCAACGCTGTCTTAAGAGTATATGGATTTTAGGGATCCCCTCACATACTTCTATACAATGTGCCACCAAGAGTAGGGTTTGCAGAAGTTATGTGGTAGATAGGTTGTATTCATGAAGACAACCTCACTAGAAGGGAGAAAGGAACATTCTTCCCTGATTATACAGTGGTGTTTGACTTTGTATTTTCAAAGGGAGGCTGGACACATTTTGATAAATTGTTTGCCGATTACCATTTGAGATGTGGTCCAATGTGACAACATGATCTTGAGGGTCTCTTTTCTCTTTTCAGACAAAGAATAAAAGCTGGAAAATTTGCACATGAGTTCAACTTCTCTGAGGACTTGATTAGAAATGAATTTGATCTAAATAAGCAGGAGTTGAACAAGGAGAAATGGATAGCTTATAGTAAGCTACTGGATGTTGTGCATGAAATGGATCTGAAGTATGATCCACTGTTGGAGTTCAGTCCATACCATAATAAAATTGATTTTCTAATGAAGAACTTCAAGGAGATTATGGACACCTTGAGAACTAAAAAGATAAATTTAAGGCTAAGTCTGGGTATGCAAGAACAAAGTGTTGGGCCAATTGAAACAAGGTCAGTATACCAGCCTACAGAAAAGTGACCTATCTATAGAAGGAAAAAGGATAGTAGCAATGATGAGGAGGAATTAGATAGGAAGGGGAAGCAAATAATGAAGGCGCCTCCATGACTAGGTCCAAAATTCAAAGTACCTGGGGCAGTTAAGATCATTGATTTAAAGTCATCACCAAAAGATAGTCCCCCATCACCACCATTTGAGCCAAGCCCTAAGAGGCAGAGAACTGATCACCCACATCAGGATCTGACAGATGAAATTATTGTTACTGATTAGGACATGTAGGTTGGTATGCTTTCCCCTCCTAGGTCAGCTGAATTGGTTTTGTCTGATTTAGATATGAAAAGTAAAAGTGTGCAAGATGCAAGAATGGAAGCATGTAGGGAGTTTTTAGATGACAACACATTTGTGAAAACTCTTGTATTCTTGCAATTGGCATGGAGAATTAAATTTGAAGAGTATCAAGATAAATGTAGGGAGAGAAGGGAACTAAGGCCTAACAGGTCAGACCAAGAGAATGATGAAGAAGTAAAAGTTGAATTGATGGAAGAGTTCAAGAACATCACTCCTAAAGAAGGAAGACAACTGGTGAGTCAGGCTGGTGTATTGATTTTTCCTGAGTGTGATATTGCAGATGCAGTAGCTTTTAATGCTATTATGAAGTCCAAGAATCCTTTTCAATATTCTGAGGAAGAGGTTAAGGAAGCATTGCAAAACTTTTCCTTCAGTGAAGAATATGAGACCTTGGAAATTTGGGCATTGGCTCCACAAGGGAGAAAACCATATATTGCTGATATTAATCCAAATTTTAGAGGAGGGTTAATAATAAAGATAGCTTCAAAGACTTCAACCATCGAGGCCACCGAGGCCACTAATTTAACTGTAAATGTGGCCAAATTGGCCCAAAGGACCACTGAAAGGGAGGAGGTTGAAAGGAAGAGCCTAATGGAGAAGTATAACATTTTGATTGAAGAATATAGTAAAATGCAACAGAGGAATGTTTAATTGCAAACTAAAGTGGAAACGTTCAAATATAGATAGATTAGGGAAACATCAAATGCTCCAAGAACCAGTACATTACCTCCCATATCAAGGTCAATGCCTCCTGCTTCTCCAAATGTTTCCACACTAGGGTCTCCCATTCAGAATCCTACTCTCACCCCTCCTCTAGAAAAAAATGATGAAGAAACTAAGTTCTCTGTTGATCCAAAGAAGATGTAGCTCATACAAAAAATTGATGAATTACAAACATCATTAAGGATAAAAGAGGAGGGATTTCTTTCAAAGGAAAAGGAGATTGTTACTACTATTTTGGAGCACTTAAATGGAGGGGTAGATAGTAAATTGCAATTTGTACATTCTTTATATTCTTTTTTGTTGGAAGCAATAAAGAATATTGATAGGGATCAGGAGGTAGTGGTACAAATAATTAAAAATTGGATCCCTAGGGCCAATGATCTGGATATCATGAATAAAGCCTCAAGGTTTGATATAAATAATAGGCCCCAATCATTGAAGCCTACTCATGTGTTAGTAAAATCATTACAAGGTTTTCAAACCCTACCAGATGATTTGAGTAGGAAGATTAAAAAGTTGGTAAAGAATTTCAATGATTGGGATAACACATTGTTACCTAATATAATTGATGAGCAGGGGAAAATCAGAACACTCCAACAATGGTAGGATCAAGCAAATAAGGTCATCAATAATCAAATTAAATTAATTTGTGATGACTCAGATTATGATTTCTTGGTGAGTTGTATGGATAATATTATTGGTACCAACTCATTTTTGGAGTCTTTTGAAAGATATACGAATTAGGTAGCGGTAATGTATATGCCTTATAGTACAAAGGTAAATGAGGTGATTAATTTTAACTAGCCTACTAATGAATAATACCAGAAGTGGGTAGCTAAGTATTTGAATGATGATGAGTAAAAGAGAGTGGACTATGGACAGGTGGAAAATCTGATGTTGCGGTTACAATAGTCCCAGTTTTGTATTGATGACTTTCTTGGTATGGGTTTCTTGTGGTTTTGAATCGCATCAACTTTCCTCAGTCGACATGATGAACATGAATATGCTCCAGGATGATTGCAGTTGTAACAATTTTTGGAATATCATCAGGTGCTCTAATCAGCTGGTGACGTGTGTACTTTATGGCCCGAAGCTTGTTTTCTCCTTCATTTTTCTATAAGAAGGGTTTCAAGGCTAGAAGTATGGGTTAGCAAGTTAGATAATTTTGATCGAGTCTAGGTGAAGTTGAAGAGATGATTGTAAAGATCAATGGTTTTAGAGAGAAATGCAATTTAGGTTCTGAGTCACTCTATGATAGGTTTTAAGTTCATGAGGATTTAATGTTGCATAACAGTATTAGCATTTGAATCGAAATGATAATTTCAAGCTCGTCTCTCTCCATTATATGTGCATATTGAACTTTAAATAAAATAACTAAGGGTTGTTTCATTCAGCTCACTGTTGTAGTGTGTATGATTCTATTTTAGCTTTAATTCAAGGAATTAATTAAAATGCTTGAATGGGATTATAAGCAGATATGTTCTGCATATCCGATGGTTTTAGAGAAATGTAATTTAGGTTTTGAGTCATTATGTAACAGGTTTTGAGTTCATAGAGATTTAATGTTGTATAACAGTACTAGCATTTGAGTTGAAATCAAAATTTGAGCTCATGTCTCTCCATTGTACATGCATATTTGAACTTTGAATGAAATAACTAAGGGTTGTTTTATCCATCTCACTGTTGTGGTGTGTATGATTCTATTTTACCTTTAATGCAAGGAATTAATCAAAATGCTTGAATGGGATTATAGGCGGATATGTGCTATATAAGGATTTGATAAGTAGTCCTGGTTTAGAATGCACACTGATGAAATTGTAATGCAATATTGTGAGGGATCTTATATGTGATGTATTAAATCTGTTATAAACCTCTAGATGCTTATGAATTTGACTCCTGCAATGGATATATGGCACTGATCTAAGTTGTAATTATTAGTGTAGTTTAATATTTGTTTGTCTTTTCCTAGAGCTTGCTACAAATTGCAAATCATTGACTATCTTATGCAATGGATTGTGTTTAGTTATCTCACACTCTAGATAGTTGATATTGTTTATGAACAACCAATTCTAGTTAATATTATCTTATTGTGTTGAGCTATTAAGTGAGATCATCTACTATTAATCATTATTTATAATAATGAATGCGGTTGTAAACACATTAAGGGGGATCACCCTCTCGGGTCTTACTTGAGAGCCGAAGTGTAGGAGGGAGCTTTAAATTCCTGGGTTAGTTGGTCCGAGGTCAACCCGGTGCCTTCAGTGGAATTGGCAATTCCATAGGTAGATTAGAGACAAGCCTGGATTACATTGTAAAAGAACCAACATACACGTCAACCACTGAACAACCACCTCTACAACTAACTTTTTAATCTTTTATGATCACATGAAACATAAAACACACTAATTTCAAGGTTGTTAACATTACTATTGAAATGTTTTAATTTTTTGACCTTTCAAACATTAAAAAGTACATCATTAAATTAATTATGTAATGGCATAAAAATTAAAATCATGAATTAATTATGTAACCACATAAGTCAAATATAATTCTATTAAGAAATTAATATCAAATGTTAATATAATCACATAACTTATACATTTCAATGTCATTGATCTTCTTCTCCATCCAACTCTTTGTCTATATCATCCGATCCATATTCAACATTGGAAGGATTGGTCATATCATCATCATCATCATCCACATCAATTTCAATAATGTGATCATCCACACAGATATCATCTTCATGAACATTAACTCCTACATCATCATGATCTAGTTCCTCCTCTTAGACATCTTTGTCAGGGACATCATCAACTAACTGTTGATCTTGATCATCATCTACATCATCTTCTAGTTCTTCAGTATCTTCTTCTTCCACCACATTATACTTTACTGGCCTTCCTCTTGGATCATGTCTAACAACAAATGACCAACTGGAACTTTACACAGAACCTCTGATGAAATACTTGCTCATTGGCAGAAGAACATAGGGCTCATTTCGGCTAAGCTCTAAATTAGAGCCTTGTATTAACCATGGTAAATCCATTTATCATAATTCCAATAATAGTTCTCTGGGATCATTTTCATTCAAATGCGCTTTTGTACCATATTAGGATGATGAACAAGAATTAATCTGAAGGACTTAAAGTCACCTCAAGTATATCATCCAAAAATTCCATAGTATCATTTTAGGGCTTACGGATGTATGTTGCTAGATGAAACATTAGTCACACGAAGAGCTACTTGAGTTATCCCAAAATCACAAGTTTTCTTCATGTCATCCAACATTTTGATTCAAAATTGATGACCATTACACCACATAGCCTTGTGGTGTTTCACCTGCAATATATCAAACATGTAAAAATTATTGCAATATCATCAGTTGATAAACATATTTATTCTTGGCTGAATGTATGCAAAGAAAACAATCTCAAGATATATATACATCAATATACTTGAAAATAATTAAATAATATGGGTGATTAATATATTTATATGTACCTGTTTATCTCTTAAACCATATGCTAATTCAATTTCCCTTTGTGTAACATTGGAATCTCCATTATGATGAGCTTGTTTAACCAATGAAGCCACACCTTCCCATGTTAATGCATGACCAGATTGTTGAAATTGTTCAATCCATACCGTCATCCAATCAAGATTGTTGGCGACGTACAAATGTAGTGCATCCCACTCTCGATCAACTGTACCAAAAAAAAATTGAAATTCACAAATGACGTATAATTAGTTAAATACCACAGTATACAACCTTAATTTATAATTAATGTATATTGAAGATTAAAAATTAAATAAGTACAATATACATAAAAACCATATGTAAAATGTATTCTAATTAATCTCCATGACCATCTTATAATTATCTCTCACTTTCCTCAATCTACCTTTCCCCAATAGGTACTCCCCTTCAAATTTGTTAATGGAGTTGGGATCCCAAATGCGATCTACATGAATCTTTGCTGCAAACTTAGGAAGATATTCACTAATGTACACCATGGTCTAGTATACCATATATCCCTCCACCATAGAACCCTTAGGATGTTCTCTTTGTCTAACCAAAGCCTTCAAAAATTTCAAGTGTCTCTCAACCATCCACAGTGACCTTGTGTGTACAGGTCCACACAATTCAATCTCCTCAACTTGGTGTATGAGGTAGTGTTCTTGTGCATTGAAAAATGTTGAAGGTAGACACTTTTGCATTTCACACATGATGAGGAATTTTTCTCTTCCAATAATTTATATCTTCTTTATGGATTTCTTCAGATGATAGCCATCTACAAGTGATTCAAGGCACAAATATATTAACAAGATTTAACAAAAATATATAGTATATTACATAACAAGTAAAAAAAATGGCAATTATAAGATGTATACAACGAATTGAACAAATCTTGCTACTTACCTCATGCATTTTTCAAGATCATATATAACTTGCTTGACATTGTTGTCAAAGTTGTCTAGGAGAGATAGAGAACGTACTGCAACAATTATAAAATTATCTTTTCATTATTTTTCCAAAATTAGTAAGCACAATACACTGAAAAGTATATGCATTATACAAGTGTATATAATATACTAGAACAATTACCTTAATGAAGGTATGCCAATCATGCTTTTTCATCCCTGACCCAAATTCACTTTTCTTTCTTATTATATTGTTTATGTTCGCAGCAAATCCTGTGGGAAATTGAAAGGAAATAGAAAAGAGCAATGGAAAGTACTAATAAAAAGCAATTGTTTGAAGGAAAGAGATTACCAAATAAATTGAAGTAGCCAAACCAAGCACCACCAAAAGCAAGAGAGACACAAGAATTTGTTAAGGGAAAAAAAAAGAAAAATTGATATTATGAATGGAGGAAAAATGCCTAAAGAATAATACAAATGAGAGGCTTCAACCTTGAAGCTTGCTTGCATGGAGTCTTCAAGGCCAGGAGAGGCACCTCAATAAGTAGAGGTGAGAAGAAGGAGTTAGAATGTAACTCCCAACTCAATGAATGCCACCATTCATCTATGTGTGTGCAAAGTGTCATCTCTTAAGGAGGTGGTTACAAATATTCCTTAATAAAGGAATTAAAAAATAAGTCATCCTCACACATGTGTGAGATGACAAAAAAGACAAAAGACTTGTAGGGATTCCTTTGGAATATTCCTACAAGTTAATAAATAATTATAATGAAAGAATAAACTTTACCAAGTAAAGATTAATCTTCTAACATCCCCCCTTAAGCTTTACTTGGGGAGGTTACATCAAACCCTTCAATGGGTTGTAATCCAAGATTTTTACAATGAAATAGAAATTTATCTTTACAAAGAGCTTTGGTGAGAATATCTGCAACTTGATCTTCACCTTTACAATACAAAAGAGAAATTTTATTGTCTTCAATTTGCTCTCTGATGAAGTGATGTTGAAGAGAAATGTGCTTGGTCCTTGCATGAAAAATTGGATTCTTTGCCAAAGTAATAGCACTTTGATTATCACAATATAAAGGAGTAGGATCCTTTTGAGGTAGACCCAAGTCTTCAAGTAATCTTCTTAACCATAGTGCTTCTTTAGATGCATTTGTACAACCTTTATATTCAACTTCAGTAGAACAAAGAGAAGTAGATTGTTGTTTCTTACTATTCCATGAGATTGCACCTAATCCAACAAAGAAACAATAACCACAAGTGGATCTCCCATCATTGGAATTACCTCCTAAATCTGAATCAGTATAACCCTTTAAAGAAAAATCACAATATCATTTTCACTATTCTTAATATATAAATTTGGATCATTTTTACTTCTAATGAAACCTTGAGATAGAAATAAAGCATAGCCCAAATTATATAATGTCAATATATAGACATAGCAATAATAGATCTAGGTTTCCTCTCACTACATCATTGAATTGTAAAGGGAAATTGTATCAAGATTAATAATAAAGGACTCTGAAAAAATTGGTCCAAAAGATGGTTTTAAAAAAAACCACATTGCCTTCAATAAAATAATGAAACAAAAAGGTTTCAAGAACTTGATCCCCATCAATTAAGAAAATAGATCTAAGTTCATCATAAATAAGTAAGTGCATACCATCAAAGTGGATGGAAATATTTTCCATGGGTCCCCAAAAAAAACTCCAATGAGACTTGATAAAACATATGATTCATTATAGATAGGGCTCCCTATGCAACATTACTGCAAATGCGACTAGCGCATAAAATATATATGTAAAGGCTCCATTGAGACTTGATAAAGTGATGAATTTGCAAAACATATATAGATGGAATAAATCCATCAAGAAGGAAAATAATCCAATGAGCTATTAATTTTCAAAAATATATAGATGAGATAAATCCATCAAAAAGAAAAATTTACCAATCAAACACAATAAAAAAACAAATTCCCTTTATCAAAACAACATAATTGTAGATGAGAAGGAAACACTAGGTTTGATTTAAATAGTGTAATAGATCAAGCCTTAGGTAGAGAGAATTATAATTTCTCACAAAGTGGGATAGAAAGATCTCAAAGATATATATAAATATGAAGGGGTACAAATCAAGCCACCTCGAATTAAAAAAAATTGTGATGGAATAATGAGAATTGCATATTATGACATGAAGGATTATTAAGTATAAATAAGTCATTTAAGACGATATTCATGCATTCATGACTACATGAATATCCCCTTTTCATATTCCAAATATAATTGAGGAAAACAAGTACACTATTATTGGGTTGATCAAGTCCAATAATAAAGTACTTGTGAAGTTATTTGAAAAACAAACTTTTTATGTGAAGTAACATGTTGAGATACACCTAAGTCAATAACCCATTCAAAAGGTTTAGAAACATTAAAATTACATGTAAAAGCACGTCTAGATTGATTACCATTGTTATGAAACTGTTGATTATTTTGATTCATAGGCTTTTTCTCATTTTTCTTTTTAAAACAAGTATTTTTCCAATGACCATATTTATTACAATAAGTGCAATGTGGTCTCTTAGAAGAGTTAAACTCTCTAGGATCATTGCCATTATTATAATGAGGTTTAAAATTTTGCTTATGATTAGACAAAAAAAGCATGTTCATTAGACTTAAGAGTACCAAACTGAATTAACTTAGCCTCTTCTTGTCTTAATAAATCACGAAAAATATCATAAGTTAATTGAGTAACTAATGAAGGAATAGCTAATTGAGCATGAATATTAGTAATGAATTGTTGAAATTGCCTAGGAAGACACTTTTTAAGAATAAGATGAATTAATCTAAGATTATCTAATTTTACTCCTAAACCATTTAATTGACTATTTCAAGCATTAAATTTCAATAAAAATTCATCCATAGATTTAAAATCAGAATACAGGTCAAATCTTCAAGTTGATCTTGAATTTGAATTTTTTTTGATTCATTTGAACTATCATAAATTGTTTTAAGTTTGTCCCATGCTTCATATGCAGTTGTACATGTCCCAATGTGAACATAAAGTTCGGGTGACATGGAGATATCTATGAGGCCAAGGGCTTCCTCATTTTTGAGATTCCATTTTTCGATTTCATCTTTGGATGCACACGAAACTGGTTTAGATTTAGGATTTGAAGCTACATCTAAAAGATGTTTAAACAAAAAAATGAAAGAAATGTGAGTCTTCCAAGAATGATAGTTAGAGGAATTTAATTTAATCTCTGGAATTAAAGTTGACATTTTAAATTATAAATTTTAATGCACAAAAAAAATTACTAAAATAAATACTTTACAACTTGAAGTAAATATCACTAATTAAGTGTAAAAGAAAATATTAGCCCTCTTAGAATAAATTTTAAGGGTTTGAAAGAAAATAAGCCCCTTAGATTAAATTAAATTTTAGAAAAAAACCTTAAAAACAACAAAAAAACTATTTTACTTGAAACTATATAAATATTGAGAAAAAAAATTATAATTTGAATTAAAAATAATATTATCAACTTTGAATAAATATTAAATTAATTAATTTTAATAAACTTTAAATTTAATATTAAAAAAAATTTTTAAAACTTTAAAGTCTTTATAAAAAAGTAATATAAAAAACTTTATAAAACCTTTATTAAAGGTAATACCTTAAAAAGGTATAAGAAAAAGAATAAGCTCCCTTTAAAAGAATACTAAAATCTCTTTTTAAACTTATAAAAAATTAATGGAGGGCGGGATTTTCTAAACTTTAAATTTTGTAGACTTATAATATTTAAAAACTTTAAAAAAGTGAATGCATTACATGGGCGGGAGAAAAAAAAGAAAGGATTTAAATTGGATTTCAAAATGAAAAAAAATTAGTTAAATTTTATAAGAAACAAAACACAGAGAGGTAAAGGAAAATGCAGTTGAAGCAAGTATAGTGGGTTTAAGGTTGCGGGAGGAAGGCGAGAGCAGGAAGGCTGAAGGTTGAAGCTGGGCTGAAGGTTGAAGCTCTAATTTTTCAGAAAGAGTATACTATTGTTTTTTACTATAAATGTAAAGAGAGAGCCAAGGCCCTAAGAAAGGGGTTGATTTTTTTAGATTTTGATTTTGTAATGTGATTTTCCTAACAAAAATAGATATGATTTTTATTTTTTTTAAACTGAACTAAAATAAGGGTTTTGATATATATATATTTAAAAAAAAATAGATAGAGCTGATTTTTTTTACAGATTTAATATACAGATATGAATAAATTGTAGATATTTACAAAAGAAAAAGGTTGATTTTTTTACAGAAATTTGAACATGCAAATATGGAGAAATTTTTTACATATTTGCAAAAAAGAAAATTAGCCTTTTTCTAAAATGTAAAATATAGTGATTTTTTTATAGATTTAGCTTGATATTGTTAAAAAAAATTACAGGCCTAAAAAAAAGAAATATAACCTTTTATTTGAGGGTTTCTAAAATTTTGCAAAAAATAAACATGCATGCAAATTATAATGATTTTTTTTACAAATTTAATATTAAGATTTGTATAAACTGAAGAAATAAATAAACTTTAAATTGAAAGCTGAAAAATGTTGGGTTTTTGTGTTTTTTTTTTAAAAATGCACTAAATGCAAACAAATTATTTGAAGTATGAAATTAGAAAATTGAAATTTCTGCACAATAAAATATGTTAGAAGACAAAAACAACAAAGATTAGACACTTGCTCTTCTTCTCCTCTTTAAGAGTGTCTCCAATGGTGTGCTAAAAAAATCTGGTAAACCTTCAACAATGTAGCTCACTAAATATTAGTAATACCAAGCTCTGATACCATGAAAGGAAATAGAAAAGAGCAATGGAAAGTACTAATAAAGAGCAATTTTTTTAAGGAAAGAGATTACCAAATAAATTGAAGTAGCCAAACCAAGCACCACCAAAAGCAAGAGAGACACGAGAATTTGTTAAGGGGAAAAAACAAGAAAAAACCCCAATATTATGAATGGAGGCAAAATGCCTAAAGAATAATACAAATAGAGAGAGCTTCAGCCTTAGCTTGCTTGCATGAGTCTTCAAGAATGAGAGGAGAGGCACCTCAATAAGTAGAGGTGAGAAGAAGGAGTTAGAATGTAACTCCCAACTCAATGAATGCCACCATTCATCTATGTGTGTGCAAAGTGTCACCTCTTAAGGAGGTGGTTACAAATATTCCTTAATAAAGGAATTAAAAAATAAGTCATCCTCACACATGTGTGAGATGACAAAAAAGACAAAATACTTGTAGGGATTCCTTTGGAATATTCCCACAAGTTAATAAATAATTATAATGAAAGAATAACCTTTACCAAGTAAAGATTAATCTTTTAATAGAAATCAAATTTTTTGTATGACTTCTTTTATAGCATTACTTTGCTGCTCTGTTAATAACCAAGGAAGGGAACTTATATTAATTTGGTCTCCATCACTATTTAATTGAATGACATTTTTCATTGCATGATTGGCTTTTTGAATGTCACTACAAATTTTGACAATTTTTTCTTTATCATGCCTTCCATCCAATATTTTCCATAATGTTTCTGTTATATTCTTTCCGATATGCATTGTATCAAACAAATGCACAATTTGTAGCCGCTCATAGTAGGGCAACCTACTAAATTGTCTGGGATAACTTTTTAGTCCCTATGGAAGCTGACCATTAATGCCTTGACGACCTTCATGAAGCATATAAGTTAAACATATTAACAACGACAATCATTGTCAATTACAACATGAGTAAACACAACACAATATAAAAATATAAATTCAAAACATATCATATATGATAGATAAACAATTTGATCTGATGTATAACCTTGATGATTAATTCTATTATATTCCAACTTCCATAGGCGAGGTGACATTCTTCATGGTTTTGATGTAGTCTCCTCTTTTCCATTGAAAATATGTTTTTTAGTAGTTCGATACTTATGATTTCTATGGAGGAAGTTCCTATACTCATCAAACACCTGCTTTCCTAAACTTGTTGAATGACGAGATTTTATCTTTGGACCACAAATTGGACATGCAAATTTTCCCTTTGTTTGAAGACCTGCAAGATCATATATAATTGGATTAAATATGTCAATTTTTTAATTATATATAATTTGAATAGATTATTTTAGAAACATGCATGATATCTACTTCATCAAATTAAATATTGTTAAAGTGTAGTCGAACGTTATAACATACCACAAAAATGTGTTAGCCTTGGGGCATCATGAATTGTCCATACAAGCATTGCATGGAATTGAAATTGTCTTTGTCCTATTGGTTTGGAGACATCATACATAGTGATGTCATTCCATAACTTTCGTAACTCGTCAATAAGAGGCTTGATATATACATTCATATCTTTAACTTGGTACTTACCTAGTTGAATGAACATAAACATTACATAATTATTATAACCATTTTACTACAATATATATAAATTAATTTACATGACTATTGAATGAAAAAAATATGTCATTATACAACAAATAAGACAAATGAGATGCTACTACGTTAAAGAAAATTGATGTAAACAAATACTTGGAACAATCATTGACAACATTATGTACTCCCTCTTTATTGACATCCATGGAGGAATGTTATTGTTGATAACAAAAATAGGCTACATTGAGTAAATAGATCTTAGCTCTCCAAATGGATTGACACCGTCCACTCCCAATGAAAGTTTGAGATTATGAGGTTCTTCTTTAAAGTGTGGCCATTTTTCCTCCATGTCCCTAAATGTAGAACTATCCGTAGGCATTCAAAGAATGTCATCTCCACTTCTATTTTGTGCATGGCAATCCATCAATTGCGCTAAGCTTTCACACTTAAATAATCGTTGCATATGTGGAATAATGAGAATATAATGAAGAACCTTGCGAGGCACCTTTTTTGTTAGTTGATCTATTTGATATCTACTGATATGACATTTCAGGCATTCTGTTGCAAATTCCTGTTGTTTATGATATATAATATGATCATTGGGACATGCATCTATTTCTTGATACTCCATTCTGATATCTTTCATAATGGCACATAAATCTCGGTATGAGCGAGGTAAAATATTTGATGGTGGTAACAAAAATTCACCAATCAATCTCACAAAAAAAATTTTGTTCATATAAAGAATATTAATGGTACATATTTCATCCTTTATTTACTAGTGATGAACTAGCAACAATTAAAATAGATGAAAAAAGATGACATATATGACATACCTTAACATCCGTGAGATTGCTATGTTTGATAAACCATTCATAACCTTCAAGTTCAACAACAACAATATAGTAGAGAGAAGAGTTGTTTTAGAGCCATCATAAAGGGGCTCGTATGCCTTCTCAAGTACAGGTAAATCATGAACATCATCAAAGTAATCTTGATCATCATGATCAGCTCTGCCACTAAATGTGTCATGGATCAATGTATTCGTACCATCATCTTCAACTATGTTTTTTGGTGCATGATCATCTTCTTCCATAGGATCATTAACTTCATCTTTGATATTCACAGCTCCATGTTCGTCCACTTGCAAAACCACATTCTTCGGTCCATGATAATCCATATCATCTGCATTAGGGCGCCCCACCTTTATAATAATGATAGACACAAATAAACCATGATCATGATCAAGTGATTATATATATATATATAAAATGTAAAACGATATAAACATTTACAAATTCAATCAATATAAACACATATAATGAACAACTTACCAATGGACGATAATCATGCCCCCCTTCAATGTGACCATGTTGCCTACAATGTTTCTCAACTATTGTGAATAAAAGTCATTTTGTCTTTAATCCCTTGCAATTATTACAAGGACAATAACATTTCCCATCACCCTTTCTTTTCAATCTAGCCCACAATCTATCAAGTGTCTCTTCATTTTGTTCTAGACTAATATTATCTAAAATTGATTTTTCTTTACCAAGCTTGACTATTTAGATCTTCAAAAAATATCAAACTCACACTCCAATAATTTTTATTCATAGACAGGTAACATAATCTAATAATTCTGATATTTTACACCAAAAAAATTTGACATGCAACCACCCTTACAAAAGAGAAGATACCCTGAAGTTAATGACGCCAAAAAACACTTTAAAATGCTAATTCTGAAATTTATTAAATTCTAATTTTACTATGATTTCCAACTGTTAAGACTCCTAAAATTAGAATATTGAACTTGATCACAAACTTCCTACAACAATGGAGGTAGCGAGCTAGTAAGAGCAAGTGACCCATTCCTAAGGAGCAACAAGTCTGAATCATCATTGCTAATGTCAATATGGATTTATTCTTTTAGTTAAAGATGCAATGTGTCACTTCTTATGACGAGCTTATCCCTAGGGCTCTCAACATTGAGAGAGCCCTAATAAAAAAGAACAGAAGTATTGGTAAGAGCATGATTAGGGTACAAACCCTAGGCTTCCGTAGAAACATAAACAATAACTATAGCGGATTAGTGAGGTTGCAATACCAGAAAGATTGAGACATTGTAGGTAATAACAAAATCTTGCAATCGAAAGATTGTAGCCAATAACAAGCACACTATGTAGCTTAGTGAAATTTGTAAATGCAATCTATGGTAAGAAGAATGACAGTCACTTGAGATGTGACAGTAAAAAAGAGGCTGAGCAGTGACAAGATAATAAAGCTCAAACCTTGCATAGTAAAGTGTAGATTTTAACAATGAGTTTCCTTACCCCCTTGCTGACCTTAAGAGTTTTTCAAATGCTTTTGGTAGTGTTAGAAAAGGAAAATGCAATCAAGGAATGACTGTCCAAATAAAGTAATAGTGGTAATCATAGGTTCAATGTTTCTTCATAGCCATTAATGTATAATGGAGGTAGTGGATTGCATGTTTGAGCAATTTTTTGAGACTCATCAAAGATGGGAGAATAGAGAATAATACCTTGTGGACTGTGAAGTAGTGTCAATAAGGTTGAAGGATCTTAAGAACTACAATACCATGAAACAATGAGTCCCCTGTACTAAGTAGGTAGTCTATATGTTATAGTTTGATTTTATAGAAGGATGCTCATTAAAGGAATCTTCAAGTGATAGTGAGTGAGTTGTTTGAGATTGCAGCTGAGGGTGCAATACCTAGTCTTAAAGGAAGTTAGCAAAGCAGTCTCTGTGCAAGAAAATTGAATCGTACACAAAAAACAATTCACAATGTATCTTCCATAATGCCTTGAGTTTGAAGACAAAAATCTCATTGTATCTTCATGATGAAAGTGGTGAACTTAATGGTCAATCACTGGCAACCATGATTTTAAAACATGCTATTGTGCTTATGGATGAAACATTTTAAGCAAGGCAGTGAGTGGTGGTTTGGAACAATGGCAGGTATGAAGGACTTGCTTTATATGCATACTATGCAGTCTAGCTTAAGACAACATTCTTGGAAGAGATTGAAGGTGGATTATGGAACTCAAGGGTTACCATGAAAAGGATTAAAGCAAAGACTGAGATTTGTTTAAAAGCCATGATCACGAAGATATTAAAGATGTCACATGCAAAACCCTAGTAGCTGGAGTAATGAATATAGTGCCAAAGAGGATAGTGTGCTGGGGCAGATTTAGGAGATCTCCACATTATCTAATTATAGGGAAATACATCATTTATTTATTTTTTTAATTAAAATAAATCATTCTAAACCCTATATAGGATACATTGATACTTCAAAATCCTCTGAAGGAATTTAAGATTATGCAAATATATGTTAAGTAGCATTCATAAGGTTTAGAAAATCTTGATCACTCTCTAGAATAGCCCATTAAACATGGGTTATGCTTAAATGCACTAAATAATTGATATAACACAACCACTCTACATATCAACCAGAGTTATAGGCTCTTTATTGCAGCAAGAGGTAATCACTCTTCGATCATGCTATAATTACATCCTAACCTGTTAAACTTGAGACAACCTGAATGCACCCAATGATGATTGACACCTACATTATACAACTTGAATTAACTACATTATATGAGTGCCTCCATTTCTATCACAACATAGCCACATTAAACTTGGGTCACACATGAATGCATCCTATATTTGTTATAGCACAACTGTGCCACATGGCCAATAGAGTTATGGATCACATAATTACAGTCACAAGAATCTGTTCCTTGGTTGTGATCTTATGGTGATTCCACAAAACAAAATCTAGACATGAAATTCTCAAAACCCTTAACCTCTAAAAATGAAATCTAATGAGATGTTGCTTTAAAATATGATTTTCAAACCTAGAACTACAAATCTGACTTCACAACTGAATTATGCAAAAAGACAATGACTACCCTCAACCTAGCAATATCTTCTTGAATTTTTTCTGATTTTTCCCTAGAAAATTGTCCTTAGTTCTCCACAAACTATCTCAAGTAGAGAAAAACACTGTCGCAATAAATCAGGCGCAAACTCACTTTTCTTTATGTTGGCCACAATTTGATTTTTTTTATATTTTTCATGTTTGTCGAAAATTCGACGAAAATGATAGCCAACATTTCGATGAACCCCAGTTTGATCAAAATTTCAACGAACGTCGGGGATAAACTTTCAAATAATTTGAAATTACACATCAAATTTTACAAGCACCTGATGAACATCGAATTTTACATATTTAGTCAGACAGTTTCATTGGATTTTGCAGTCAAATGTATTAGTGTTATCTTTATTTTGAGGATTTTTTTGTGAAACCATTAATGGAGTGACTGGGATATCCATGTGATTATAACTTATCCCTAGAAGTGAAAAATTTTCTAAGACCAAAGGAAAATGACCCAAGGAAAAAGGCGGATTATAACTAGGGAGACTGGTATGCTTTTCCTAATTGCACAGTGATTAGGGTTTATGGGTTTGAAGGAACTCCACACTTGTTGCCATGAGTAGTTCCTGATAGAGTTTCCTACTTAGAAATTGTGAGGCAATTGGAAAAATATGATGCCAAAAACCTCAAAGGACACAATAAACAATCGATCATGCCCAATACCTTATGTTTTGGAGACTTTACAGTGGTTGCAAATGAGGGATATGAGGAAATTGATGCTAAATTAGCACAGTATAATCTCCCTCTAGGTAACAAAAGAAAATTTTTTGATGCAGAAGGCTTTATTCACAAAGCAAGGTTATCACAAGGATTATCAGGATATGAGCATGTATTCTTAGTTGAAGATGTAATCAAAAACCATGATGAAGCCTCTACCACTAAAAGAATGACTACATATAATAGGGTTATGCTTGCAGAGGAATGGAAAAAAAGAAATATCCCATCTTATTCAAAGGCATTTGGTGAAATATAGGATCCTCTAGCAAGGATTGAGAAACTCATTGCTCATATGGATGAAGTGGTAAAGAATATTCCTTCATTTGTCTTTGATGCCCCTCATGCAACCTATTCAGGAGTGCAGGCTGAAGATATAGAGCCCTTAGATTATATCCCTTCACAACCAACTCCAGTTGTGAGTTTTTCTGTAAATACTGATATGAGTGAAGAAGAGGAGAATGATGAGGAAAGTGATGAGGAGGAAGAGCAAGTACAACAAATAAGTGATCATGTAATTGTATGGTATGAGCCTCCTTAGGAACACAATGTTGTAATATTTGAAGCATCAAATGAATTATCAGATGATGTTAGGGTCAAGGCTGAACATGAGTTCATTTCTGATGGAGATTTTGTTAAGTATCTTGAGTTTAAATCATTTTTTATGAATATAGAGGAAAGAAAATGAGAAAAATGATGCAGGATGTCACTCCTAAATGAGAAGTTGTTGTTTTGAAAGAATTGAAAAAAGAAATAGACAAAGAGATGGAGTCCATCACTCTTAAGAGAGGGAGAGAGTTAATCCAAGAAGCTAGAGTATTTCTTTTTCCCAGATGGGATATAAGCTCTGCAATTGTGTTTGATAATTTTAGAAAGAGAGGAGATAAAATAATGAATTTAACAGATGAATCAAGTGACAAGATGTATTTAGGATCTAGATACAATCTAGATGAGGCCACCTTACTTATTTGGTCAGTGTACCCCCATGAAAAAAGACCAGCTTTGATTGATAATCGAAACCAAATGTTTGGAAATCTCTTGGTTCAAAGAGTAGGGGATACCAACCCCATGGAGACAAGAGAGTTGAATGTCAATGTGGCAAAGTTCACCAAGGCATAGATTGATAAGCTGGTTAAAGAAAATGATAGGTTGAAGAAGGAATTAACACATCAAAGAGAAAGATCATCTTCCTCTTCCACACCAGAATTATATTCCTCATGGCTTGAGAAAGATAAGAGAGTATTGGATGCAATGGTTGATACAACTTATTGGAAGCAGTGCCACCTGAAATCTCAGGAAAAATGTAAAGAATTGGAGAAGGAAGTCAAAACCATCAAATATAATATTTCATCCCAAATGATCAAGGGAAGATTCAATAAGATGATAAAATGTGCAGATGAATATTGGAGGCAATTTAAACAGGTACTCTGAATAATAGAGGAGAATGAACAATTATAGAGGAGAATAATAAAAAAGAGACAAGAGGTTCAAGACAAGCAAATCCTGAAAGGACAGACAATGCAAACACATAAAAAATTGGTAGAAGCACACAATGGATATCATAATAGGCTCATCAAGGATTTTGAGTGCTTCAATTTGACTCTGACACTCTATGATGATATGGGAAATCATTGAGAATATGATGATTAGAAGGAATATTTTAATGCGATTCTAAATGTTGCATTACAAGAGATCAATGATGAGGATATTAGTTTACAAAATACTCACAACCAGCTCGAGAAGATGATGTATAAAGAGTATGCTATGAGAGAGGTGATCTCCAATGCAAATACTTGTGTTGAACAAGAATACATCCATCACCTCTTTACATTCAATTTGTTCCTCAACCAAACTATGGATACTCTAGACATAGCAAGCCAACCATCAGGATGAAAGGAGTCAGCTGATAGCATGAGAACCATATCATGGAGTAGAAGCTTTGAATAGATCTTAGGTGGTCAAGGGGCTTCTTCTTGGAGATTAACAGATCGATGCATCTAGTTGCTGCAATAGTTCATTTTCTTAATTATGTTTAGTTATCAAACAACATGACTTATTGTAACTAGTTTGTAGCTTGTTTCCTCTCACATATATAAGAGAGACCAAGACCCGAATAGATCATCAATCTCATATCAGAAACTACTGTTATAATGCATATTACTCAAAGATAAATTTAATGTAGAAGGTTATGCATAATTGTTAATTTTCTTTCAAGTGTTCAAATTTTGTGTGGATTTATATGCTTATATGTTATTTGACTGTCTTCGAAGTGGTTTTTTATGTTATTCAAATTGATTGTGTGGAAATACATTTAATTTGTCAATACACATTTTTTGTAGTTGTGACATTGTTGACTGGTTTTGATGTGCAAAAGAATTAAAATTCCTTTTAAGAAATAAAATTTGATAGGTTCATGTTTGGATTAAAGTCCTTTTGAATAGATTGTCTTAATTGGTTTTCTTTCACATTTGAATTAAATCCTTTCACAACTTCATAGTAGCATAAGGGGATATCACTAGGATTACTAAGAAGAGTCCAAATAACTAACATACTTGCATGTTTGCATAAGGTGCAAACATTCAAAGTGCCCAACTATTCGAGTTAAGTTGAAGAGTGAATCTACCTATCTTACAAAACCCTATCTCCAAAATCATCATTCATTCATCCATTCTTTCCACCCAATAGAAGTAGGCATTGGTAATAATTAGATATTACATAAAAAATACAACTCACAAACTTGAACTCTCAATCACTCTCACTAGTATTTAGACATTAAAACTTTGTGTCTGCTTCATCTCACATGCCATAATAAGTAGATTGATCAATCTAGGAACCATATCTATTTGCAAATTTTCCTTATTGTTCAGGTATACCCTGTTAGAGTAATAAGTTATTCCACTTAATTAATTATATCATATTGGTTAATTAATTAAGTCACTTATTCCTTTAGTTACTTAAGCTAAACTTAGGCACATTAATAATTGATTAATTATTAAGTGTGCACACTAGGGTTTCATTTAGGGTTTCCCTTTTAGGGTTTCTTGATCTCCTTCATAAGGATTGATCTCTTTGTAATAATTGATTTCTAAATAATGCATTTTTACTTTGAGGTTTACAGAACATCTTCTTTGGTTCTACATGTCTTTTGCATGTGATAGGTATCCCTTTGCATGCAGGTGATCTTGGTTTCTAACATACCATCAGAGCTCCAGACCTGCAGCTGCCTGTTCGTGATCTGAAGATATGGCCTTTCAGTGAGTTTCTAATGCAAGGGTTTTCACAGGCATCATTTTTGCAAGATCTGGGGGTAGCTTATTTTTTGGGACATTTTGCGCTCAAACAAATGTCACCATCGTGTTTGCAGCACCCCAAAACCCTAGAAATGCCTGTCAAATTGTCGATTTTGGAGCAGTTGGTTTTTGAGGCAATTTTTTTTTGCCAGGGAGGCCGTACAGCCTCCCCAGCTCACTTCTTGAAGCATGAAAAACAATTTTTTTTTTTAAAAAAAGGGCATTTTTTGGAAATCCTCTCGGCGGTCCCAGTTCAGAAGGACTTTGCCACCCTGCGGCCACTGGGCGGCCACCCATCTGCCGCTGCCAGCAACACTTCCGGCCACCGCCACCACCCTGCTCTGCCGGCCCCGCCAGCGCCCGTGGGCTCCTCCGCCAGAACCCTCGATCATATGGAGGACTGGGGGCCTGCGCCCGACTCCAACTCCCCATCGTAGAATATTCTTCCATTTCTCATAATATTCCGGGAGTATTTCGTGCAGGGAATCTACGGGATTCCAATCGAATATTCCGACGCTGTCAAAGAATATACCGGCAATCATAAGGAATATTCTGTCATTTTTTTTGAGGGGGGATTTTTTTCCACCGATGGCCTCTAGGCCGTTAAACTTTTTCCCTTGACTCGTTGACGTTAGCATGACATCATCAGCCGTACGGCCCCTCTTTGCCCCTCCTACCCCTATTTTTTTCCTAAAGGAGCACTTTGTTTCTTTTGGTCATAACTTGGGCATACGGTATCAAAATCGGGCAAACAAGATATCGCCGGAAAGCTGGTTCCGAGCACTTTCTTGTGGTGTATTTTATTTTATAGTATTTTTTTATTTTATTGCATTTATTGCTGTTTGAAGTCAGATGTTTATTTTATGCTTCCAAGCTCATAACTTTTTGCCATGATCTCCAATTTTTGCTATCTTTGCGGCGTTGGAAAGGTATTAAGGAACTCTATGTTGTTGTCCATGCACTTTTTCTGTATCTATCCCAGGTTGATCGGTTAGTCCAGATTTGGCCCAATGGGTTGTTTGGAGATTACTTGGATGTTTTGGCAGTTGGGAGGGTGCATCTTACATCTTTGCACTTCGTTTTCAGTAATACATCATTCAATAATTGCTTGCTGCTTCATAGATTCCAGGGTTATTCCCATTTGGAGTTTTTGAGTGTTCCACGACATCGGGTCTGTTGTTGCTTTATCATGATTCCTTGAGTCAACAGTGACTCTCATCTAGTTTCAATAGTAAACAGAAGAATCTTTCCTTGCTTGCCAGTATCAGGTTCCAGTGTTACTCTACAGTGATCTTCTAGTGCTTCTTGCATCGGTCATCTCATTGTAGGGGGGTTTTGTCCCACTGGGTTTTTCCTTCTCTACCTCATTCTTGCATTTGTAAATGGGTCCCTGATCAGGCCTTTGTTGCCAGGACCCATCTTTGCTTTCATGCATCTTCTTCTAGTGTTTTAGCTTCTTCCTAAGTTCATCTTAAGGGGAGGTGTTAGAGTAATAAGTTATTCCACTTAATTAATTATATCATATTGGTTAATTAATTAAGTCATTTATTCCTTTAGTTACTTAAGCTAAACTTAGACACATTAATAATTGATTAATTATTAAGTGTGCACACTAGGGTTTCATTTAGGGTTTCCCTTTTAGGGTTTCTTGATCTCCTTCATAAGGATTGATCTCTTTGTAATAATTGATTTTTGAATAATGCATTTTTACTTTGAGGTTTACAGAACATCTTCTTTGGTTCTGCATGTCTTTTGCATGTGATAGGTATCCCTTTGCATGCAGGTGATCTTGGTTTCTAGCATACCCACCTAGGTCTGGAAGAGCCTGAAGAGTAGAAGGTAATCAGTCCTGCTTACCTTGTTTGTGGGCCAAAGGTGTATTAAGGGATTGGCAACCCCTTATGGTTTAAAACTTACACTTTGAGACCTAACACTAGTGATGATGGCCTAGGATTTTTCATCAAAATATATGCACGACTTCCATGGTTTAACTACATATCACTCTCCTTTCCATGATGAGAAAGTAGAGGTAGGTTTCAATAAGATCCTCCATTGTTTGAATTGACATCAAACAATACCTTCAACCTTAACTTCTATCATTACATATAATGACAATTCCCCAATTGTTTGTAATGTTTAATCACACAATAAGGGGCCTTTAGAGCCCAACGGTACCTGCCCGATCTACATATACCTTGGTGTTAATGAAAATCACAGGAAGAAGTGAAAGTGTTAGGAAGGTAGGTCTATTTCATCTATATTTTTTTTATTGTTGAAATACATCTACCTTAATTGATGCAAATCTGTTCATGAGATTTATGCATGATCACTATTGCTATCTATGCTCTACTAGTTTGATATTCCCATGATTTTTTTCCTACAATACTTGACTAATGACTCTCTGTGAATAACCCAAGTATAGTGCTTTAATTTCTTTCAAATATAAAGTGGGTGGTAAGTGTTTCTTTATGTGATAACCATACATGACTTGGTTAAGAAATGTGAATCTCACTTATAAGATTTTCTCAATGAATTGGGATCTTGTATGCAAATACGTGATTTCTATCTTATCATTTTTCCCTTTTCAGGTCCACTCTTGAAAGCTCCTATGTGGTTGAAGAGACTAGTTGGTGTCAGTTTTGGATTTGGAGGAAAGCTTACTTAATTTCAGCTCGGTACAACATCATAGAGTGTTGTTGGCTCTTCTGAGGTAGAGTACAATTTATTCTTTGGTACATGTCATTAAGATGATATATGGTCTTATTTTTCTACTATTTTCATAGTTATATATACACAATCTTGTTACCAAGGACAGTCTGGTGCTTCATTTAACAGAGTTTGAAGTTGCAATGGTAGATGGTGAGAAATCATTATTGTGAGCTTTGTACAACAAGAAATCTCAGGATTCTCAGTTACTTATTTGTGGATACTTTTTGAATGGGATTAATAACAATTTACATTCATTTGTATTGTTTCACTTGCAAATTTTTGGTTTCTACATTGATTTAGTTTGGAAGAAGAGACGGAGACATGGAATTTCCTAAGATTCATGTTTGAAGATGAAGTAAATGCTAGGAAAAAGCTACTTGAGCAAGTGTAGTCAACAGAAAATCAAGACTTATAGGAAGCTCAATCTGCCAACATTGATGATATTAGCAGTGAAATAATCAACAATGTCACTCTTGATGATACAACAAAATTAGATCCATCAGTTCCGTCAAAAGGTGGACAAGATGTTACATCTCCCAATGAATTGGGATCCTGTATGCAAATACATGATGTCTATCTTTTCATTTTTCCATTTTCAGGTGCACTCTTGAAAGCTCCTAAGTGGTTGAAGAGACCAGTTAGTGTCAATTTTGGATTTGGAGGAAAGCTTACTACATTTCGGCCTGGTATAGCATCACTAAGTGTTGTTGGCTCTTCTGAGGTAGAGTATAATTTATTCTTTGGTTCATGTCATTAAGGTGATATATGGTCTTATTTTTTTGGTATAGGTATATATACACAATCTTGTTACCGAGGATAGTATGGTACTTCGTTCAACAGAGTTTGAAGCTACAATAGAAAATGGTGAAAAATCATCATTGCGAGCTTTGTGTGATAAGAAGTCTCAAGATTCTTGGTTACTTATTTGTGGATACTTTTTGAATGGGATTAATAAAAATTTACATTAATTTGTATTGTTTCACTTGCAAATTTTTGGTTATGCATTGATTTAGTTTGGAAGAAGAGAGGGAGACATGGAATTTCCTAAGAGTCATGTTTGAAGATGAAGCCAATGCTAGGAAAAAGCTACATGAGCACCTTGGATTTCAAGTGCAGTCAACAGAGAATCAAGACTTACAGGAAGCTCAATCTACCAACATTGATAATATTAGCAGTGAAATAATCAACAATGTCACTCTTGATGATACAACACAATTAGATCCATCAGTTCAGTCAAAAGGTGGACAAGATGTTACATCCCCCAGAGAAAATGGTGAGGAGTTTTTTTATAATTTGCATAGTCCAAAAGAAGATTCCTCACTTCCTCTCACTGAAAATGATTTTGTTGTTGGGAAGGACACCCTAGGCAATGGAGAAGAGGTGCAACATGAAGCTACTAAAGATTCAACATACTAAGACTGTGATGAAGCCATTCAAAGTTCTTTAGTTGTTGGTGATTATAAGGGAGCAGTCATGCAATTCCTATCAGCAAACAAGATGGAAGATGCACTTCTCATTGCTCATGTTCGGGGGAGTTCTTTACGGGAGAAAACTCGTGATGAATATTTAAGAAAAATGAATTGCTCCTATCTTAATGTTATGCTTCTATACTAATTGCAAGGAATTTGCAACGTCTTAAATTATTTTAATGTTTTATGTTTTATGTTTTACCCTCCTTCTTGTATTCAGCTATCTAGATTTTAGAAGGTTAACTGGCTCTGTTTATCTAAAATATATTTCTTTTTGTGGAATATTTTTTGACTTAACACTATTAGTGCAGGTGGTTTCTGCTATGGTCAATAATGATCTTATTGGCCTTGTGAACAACAAGCCTTTGAAATCCTAGAAAGAAACTTTTGCTTTACTTTGTACACTAAGTGTTTTTCCCACAAAAATCAATTAAACAAAAACTTATGTAAATTGGATAATGCAATTTTTATTTGGACCAAATTGTACTTGACAATAAGTTTTTTTTATAACTCATTTCTAATTTATGTGAGTTTTATTTTGAATTTTTTGATATAATGAGAAAGCGTACAAATTTATGCATTGTATCATACAGTTGTGTACAATATTTTCAAACATTTATCATACTTGTATCATAGATACAAGACTTGGACATAAAATAGTCTTAGCAGGCTGATTTTTTACTTAAGACTTGGAGGACTTGACACAAACTTGGTAGGCTAACTTTTTGACTTGGATGTTGAAGGTAGGTTTTCAAATCAAATAAACCCTACCCCATAGAGTGATGTGTGTTTTCCATTATATTTTCATTGAATGCTCTTGGAAAAGAAATAAAATTAGCTATGATGGTTTTTTGTTCACTGTTGCCAATTGATTCTAAGTTTTCTTTAAGAGGCTTGGGGTTGTAAGATCAAAGGGCTCTCTTGTAGTCAATAGAGAAATAAATTCAGTCCTTGAAGAGATTGTAATAAAAATGTGATAATCACAAAGCACAAGGTTCAAAGCAATGAGATGATAATGTAAAAACAAAAGAGAAAAATTATGTTTTTATCAAAACAATGATTTTAAGGATTGACTATGAAGAACAATCATCATAAGATAGCAGTGAATACAAACAATGATAGTGCCAATGAGTTATCAATACAGTGAATAAAGAGTTCCAATTTACAATGCATGATAACAATAGTCCAAGGCATGCAAAGGATAGGAATGAAAGATAATATATAGAGGGAAAATAGCTGTAAACGATCACTATTATATCAAAGCATATGAGTGTTAGAGGATCACAACAAAATGAAGGAGATAATAGAAATTGTTATGAATTCCATGTGACCTGATATCATGCATAATGAAGATGTAAAAGACTCTGGAACAGAGTGAAAATGGGTCAAAGTCAATGAGATTCATTCAATGTCAAAGAGCATTATCATTATATCAGTGAAAGAACAAGATTGTAACAAAAATCAAGCAATGGAAAGAAAGAACAGTATATCCAACATCAGGATCACTCTCATAAAGGATGAAGATCAACATGAGGTTTCAGGATTCAAGATTTCCACTTACCTTTAGATTGTAACCTTGTTTAATGTTATGCCCTTTCTTGAATGATATTGGTGTTGCAACTCAAAAAATACTTCTCAATAAGCTCTGGCATTACAAAAATGGAAACCACCACTCTTTGCATTCAATGGTTGTTTCCTTCGTTAGACTTGCAATTGGAAAACCTTCAAACATGCACGAGAGCTGAAATACCAAATTGTTGATTAAACTTCGAAACTTCCCTCCAATGTGCAATCACAATGTTTTACGCCAAAAATAAATTGCTTGAGATTCCCTCCAAATGCATACACGACCCAATCGATCAAGGCACCAAAAATACCTATTGCTAAAATGCACCAAGAAAAACTATTGTGTGGAAGGCATGCAAAAAATAATCTTCATTTTTAGGGGGAAAAAATTCATCTATCTACATTGTCATTTTAATATAGGTTTTGAAAATTAAGATAAGCATGATGTGCTCCTAAAATTACTAGAGTTCAAACTTGTATAAAAAATAACATCTATAAAAATGATCCACACACAATTGATTTCATAGATTATAAAATAATTCTATTTTTAAAAAATAATTAACAATATAAAGCCTGAAAGAGAAAAAAATTGTGTACCAAAAGTGATCATAATTGTTATTTCTATTTCGCATTATTAAGATGGTCGAGTATATCAGCAAGCAAAGATATAAGTGAATAAATTTATTCATTTTTATTGCAATTGGATTGTTTAAATCATATTTTATTAGTGACATTGACCACAATTTCTCTTTGATACATTTGACATGCTAACACAATAGGAAAATCAAACTAGCTTCAAATCATAGTTTAAAACATTAATGATTCATTAACATAATGAGTAATAAAAGTTAAAGAATGTAAATTTTTATAAATTTTTTTTTTTAAATATGTGAAGGCCTTAAGACTACATTGAGAGGCAATGCCTTCCATGCAATAGGTATTTTTGGTGCACCAAGCAACCTACGCGGCCAAATGGCCCACTTAGGTAGGGGTCCCATGAGGAGGGCTTAATTAGCTCTATGGATTATGATCAAATTCAAAAGAAAAAAGAATAGAGTAATAGTCATTTATTTAGTCATTTTTATTTGTCTGATATTAGTCATTTAGTTGTGATTTTATCCAATGACCAAATTAGTCATTTATTTTCAAAATAATACTAGTGTTAGTAACATGTCTAAAATTTTTAGTCATGTGACTAAATTTTTTAGTCATGTAGTCATTTATTTGCAAAATTCTACTAGTGTTAATGGGACCCCTTCCTCCAAGGTAACACAAGAGATACCATCCAAGAGAGTCTCTTTCAAAGAGCCACCACATGAGCCCGTAATTTAGGAAATCATAGGAAAGAAAAGGGATGTTCCTTCAAATCAGCAAACTGGAAAACAACCCGCTAAGAAACAAAGCCAAGTACAAGCTAAGGAAAAGACCAATGAAAAGGACAAAGGTAAAGTGGCTTAGGCTAACATGCCTATGGGATTATTCTAGGGAAAATTTGAAATGCCTCCCTTCCTTACCACTATTAGGATATTCAGGAAGAACCTACATAATTTTTTGATTGATTCAGGAGCATCAGCTAATGTCATGCCTATGGTTGTATGTAATACTCTTGGGATTATCCCCACACCTTATATAAGGAATGTAACTCAACTCAATAAAATTGAGGTGAACATAGTTGGGGAAATCAATCGTATTCCCATGCAGATTGTTGTAGATCTGAGAGTACAACAAGTATTGACATCTAGGTTGCATATATTCCTGACACATACAAAATAATCTTGGGATGAGACTTCACCTAAGCATTGAATGGGTATGTTGCAACTGGCTTCTCTCACATGTGGTTGCCATGGAAGGGATTTCCAAATCAGATTCGCATAGACCGGGAACCATGCTTGAAGTTCATGATCAAAGAATACAACAACACCAATGAAGTGTTGTTTGCTGAAACCGAGCTGGTGAATTATTCTCCCATGGAATATTAGGAAGAATAAGAGCCTCTAGAAGAAGAGATGACTGAAGAAGTCCTCTTGGTATTATGTAATCCTTCTACTAGTTTAGCCTATCAACCTTAGAGTAGAGAAATGTTGGTAGAATCAGATGACGATGGGAATTTGGGACTGCTTGACAAATTCCAAGATTTCATGTAGAAGTTTATACAAGATTAGCTCAGCCTGGGGGAAAGAATGAATTTCCAAGAACTCTTGTTGCCCAATTGGTGTAGAGTGCATAATGCTTCCCATTTAGAATTTGAGTACTGCTTGTGTCAAACAGTAGTAGAACACATCAAAGGACAAGTCACATCTCAAAAGGATTTGTCGATAGGGTAGCCTACCACAAACCATGTTGAGCTAGTACACAGTCTAGAAATTGTAGATGCAAGTACATAGCCAAGGAGGAATGAATGTATGATTTGTCTCAAAGTTAAGGAACCCTCAAAGTTATCGATGCTCCACTTCGATGGATCCAATTCCAAGCAAGGAGCTGAAGCTGGATTTGAACTCATTAGTCCTATGGGTAAGACCTACTTTTTTGCTCATAGGCTTTAGTTCTATTATACAAATAATGTAGCAGAATACGAAGTCTTAGTTCATGAACTTCTGATGGCTCTAAGAAAGAAATTTAAAATGTTACAAGTCTTTGGTGATTTGGAATTGGTAATAAAGCAAGTTAGAAAGTTGTATTCTTGCCATGACAAAAGACTAGCAAACTATAGGCATAGGGTTTGGTACTTGTTAGAAAGCTTACATGCCTTCAATATTAAGCTAATCCCATATTCTGAAAACCATATTGTTGATGCCTTGGCATAAGAAGCCAGTACCCTTCAACTGTTATCATTGTCTAGACTTAAAAGTTTCACCGTTGAGCTCACCTCCACCCCATCTATGCTAGACAATGTTACCCATTTCCAAGTGTTCAACGATGAAATGCACATCTTGGATTTCATCACCAGTTCTAATGTGTTTGCAACCCAGATAATTGATGAGACTGATCCCAAAGAGGTTGAATTAGATATAAAAGGAGTCATCAACCATAAGAAGAACATTATTCTAAGAGGCATGGTTCAGCTTAAATAGATATTTGACTTGGAACAAATTAGAGACCAAAATCAACAAGCAAAGAAGGATTCCATTAATAATCAATGTGATACTCACAACTAAGGAGGTTAAAAATGTGTTCATTGGTAAATTCTGCATGTCAGAAGAAAGGAACGGAATCATTGATGCTTTGTAGAAATATCATGATGTAGTTTCTTGGAGCTATGAGGATTTGAAGACATATTACACCTCGATTATCACACACACTATACCTCTCAAGTTGGATGTAAGACCATTCTGACAATGACAATGTCCCATTAATGAATTTTTGGAGCCTATCATTTACAAGGAATTCCAGAAGCTACTATCATTCCATATTATTTTTCTGATTAGACACTCAACATGGGTGGCCAAATTGGTCCCGATTAGGAAAAAGAACAGAGAAATCAGGTTATGTGTGGAATTTTGCAATTTAAATAGAGCTTCACAAAAGGACAACTACCATGTACCTTCATTTGATGAGGTGCTATAGATATTCAATGGTTCTCAAATGATGTCCTTCTTGGATGGATACTCTAGATATAACCAAGTAATGGTCCAATACGAAGATAGGAACAAGACAGTGTTCGCCACGAAGTGGGGGACCTTTGCTTATAGGAGAATGTTGTTCAAACTCATCAATGCAAGAACCACTTTCCAGTGTGCAATGGACATAGCCTTCAAGGACTTGATTATAAAGTGCATTACTACCTACATGGATGATCTTACTATGTTCTCAAAGAAGTGAGGTGATCATGTTTCTGATCTATTTAAAGTTTTTCAGAAGTGCAGAGAATTTGGAATTTCCCTTAATCTGAAAGAGTGCATCTTTGGAGTTACAAAAGGTAAGTTTCTCATACATTTTATTTTAGATCAAGGAATCTCCATAGACCTTGAGTGTATTTAGTCCCTCTTGAAGATTCAACTACCAAGTAGCAAGAAAGAACTGAAATATTTCTTCAGAAAGATAAATTTCGTCAGAAAATTTATTACGGGCTTTGCTAAAATAGTCAAGCCACTCAATGCCATGTTGAAACAATATTCCAAAATTGAGTGAACTCCAAAGGAAAAGCAGGACTTTGAATAAATTAAGAAAGCAATTGTTGATGCACTTGCACTAGTTAGTCCTGATTATCTGAAGTTGTTCTACATTTACTCATTTGGTTTAGACCATTCATGTGCCAACATTTTGACTTAGAAAGATGATGAAGAAAGTGAGCACCGAATTGCCTTCATGAGTGCTCCCTTAAAATATGTTGAACTAAGATATCACAACATAGAAAAACAAGTGTATACCTTGGTTAGAGGAGTTAATAAATTCAGACACTACATCCTACGGAACAAGGTGTTTTCCATTGTACCTAATTTGGCAGTAAAGATGTTGCTAATGCAGAGTGAGTTAGGGGGAAGAAGATAAAAATGGGTTACCATGCTGCAAGAATACAACATGGAGATTCAACCAATGAAACTAGTAAGAGGAAAAACTCTCACCTGAACGATAGCTAAGATAGTGGTTGAAGCAAGACCCGAGCTTATGGTTCAGCAATACCAGCTTGAAGATGTCTCTCCTAGAGATTGGTATGATGACATAGTCTACTACTTGTTGAACAAAAATTTCCCACCTCATCTACAAGGAGTTCAAAAGCATGCTCTTCATCTAAAAAGTAGTAGCTACATGCTTCAAGGGTCTATACTTTATAAGAAGAATCATGAAGGCGTCTACCTTAGGTGCCTTGGAAAAGAGGAGGCAACACGAGTGCTGAAATAATTCCATGATAAGTTTGGCATTGGTCATGGGTCTAGTCCTTCAACTGCTCATCAAATCCTATGGGCTAGATATTATTGGCCAGCAGTATTCAAAGATGCACATAGTCATGTTCATACATGCCACATTTTCCAAATCGCCACAACCAGAGAAAGAAATGATGTTATTCCTCTGCCACCAGTCTTGGAGGTAAGTATTTTCATGCAATGGGGTCTCAACTTCATTGGTCCAGTAATCCCACTGTCTTGTACGGGTCACAGGTACATTCTAACCACCTCTAATTATTGTACAAGATGGAAAAAATCTATTGTATGTAGGCAATGTACCACAGATGTAGTTATCAATTTCCAAGAAAGTTTCATTTTAAATCATTTTGGTTGACCATACACTTTAGTTTGTGCTAATGGCCTTGCTTTTGCATCGCTTAAATTTTCTAGTTGGGCCTTTGATTATGAAATTTCCCTCAAATTCTCATCTAATTACTATCCACAAGGCAATGGCTTGGCCAAATCTAAAAACAAGAACCTAATCACCATGATAAAAAAATTGCTTGATAGGAATCCTAAAGATAAGTACATCTAGCTCTGATTTTCCCTTTGGGTAGATCGTACGTGCGATAAGGATTCTTTGGATGATTCCTCATTCCACCTCATTTATGGCTTAAAGCTTGTATTTCCTATCCACCTCAAGATCCCCACCCTCCACTTCATCAATACCTTTTATGAAGGGGATCAACGAGAGGCCGACTTAGCTGAGTTGCTCCACCTAGAAGAAGTGTGTGACTGAGTCATTGCAAGGCATGGTCAAGCAATGGTTCGATCAACGAGCCAAAGTTAAGGCTTTTATAATTGATGATATAGTCCTGCGTTGGGACAAGGCCCATGAAAAGAAAGGGGGACATGAAAAATTCGACAAGCTCTGGCTTGGCCCCTTTCATATTTATAAAATATTAGGAGATAAGGCTTTCCCCTCAAGACCTTAACTGGTGAAGATGTCTCATTTCCTTTCAATGGGAAGCACCTAAAGCATTATTTCCTTTCTTGAGCTCTTTTGAGCTAACAACCTGTAAATACCTGTATATAGGTTATTCTAGGCTTCATTTATTTTGTTGTTTCATTGTTTTGCTTCATTGTTGTTTTGTTGAGGGTGTTCCTTTATTTTGATGTGGTGGTTGTGCTCGGTTCGATGAATGATTAACTTTGTTGCTTGCTCTTAGTGTTCTATGGATAAGTACTCACTCTCAACTATTAGTCTTTGATTGTTGCTATGGAATGGTCTCCTTATCTGAACTACTAACTTGACCTAGAACATGACCCTTAGTTGAATATTTTCACATCACATCTCATATCCTGCACAAAAAATGCACTAATAATTTCTGAGGAGCCGCACAATGGTTGTTATGATGGTCTAGCAAGTGAAAATCCTCAATATTCTTCAGTGACCATTGTGGTTCCAAACCCACTATAAGCTTCGACGCTTACATAGTTGAGTAAAATAAAGAATGTTAAAAGAGATATCAAAAAAAGGAAAAAGAAAAGAAAATTTTAAAATCAATCAAAAATATGGGTGTGCGGAAAACTCTACCAGGGATATGGACACCTAACTAGTAGTAGAGCAATGTTCACGGGGTCGCAACAACAACCCTATCAAGGGTATGGACGCCTGAATGGCAGTGGGGAAATGTCCAAGTTACTTTGGGAGTTAGATGATTTATGTAGCTTGCTTTATCGGATTAACTTCCATTTGTTACAGTCACCAAGGAAAGGAAATGAATTCACCATACGCACACACTTCTGAGACATTTTGTGATTTAATTCAGTTAAGGACCTCGTTCTCTCTTAAGTCTCATAGTTCACTTTTGGAAACTGGCCCCTGGTCTATGAAATCATAGATTCCTGGTTTAGAATGAGCATTTATCCCTAGAATTATCAAGAGCTTTCCCTAGTGCAGTCGCCATTTGTTGTTCCTTTAGCACACATGCCCTATTCAGAACAGTGACCCTCTCTTTTCACCTTGCTAGGTTAGTTTTTCCTTCGCCTCATTTTTTGTGCCATATATTTTTGAGTGCTAGGTGGTCAAGGATTCCTAGAGTCACCATCTTAAGTTGACCAAGTTTCACCACCCTCAAAATTTCCAAGGCTTTAGCCTCTATGGAGTTCCCTTGGCAATTTTCCTTCAAAATTTGAAATTGTCGTCTTTCATGTGATGCGGGTCCGCTTATGTGGGCCGCCTTATGTAGAATGTCAACTTATCTTTTCCATTTTACATGACTGGCTCAACACATCTGTCTGCTATGTGGGACTCGTAGCCTCTATTGTCACTTCCATTACTGACTTGCTGAACAACCAAATCCTTGGTGTCATTTGCTTTACAAACCCCGCCATTCCTGCCACCATCTTTTCAAAATGTGCATTCACTGACCTCAGCCACCTCCATACCCGCATTAATGGTGGGAATTAAATGTTTAAAATTCTATAAATAAACATCTTTGATAGGTCATTTTCACCTGCATATCTTTAGAAAACTTGTTAGAGCTTGTTGTCGTCACCACCTCTGCGCCCGCGAAGTCTTGTCACCACTCATGTATTACTGCTAGCATTAGATTCTTCATTGAATTTTTGTGGGTCTACTAGGTAGAAACTTCCCCACTCCCCATATTATGTTTTTCCTTCATTCATGTAAATTTGTTAGAATCTCAATAGAGAAGACTTTAAAAATTAAAAGAACATTTAATGATGAACAAAACCCATATTTTGGAATTTAAAGAACCTTTGAAAATTTGCTTGTTAAAGACCTAAAGAACTTGAAGCCCTTTACACCATCTTTGAAATAGAGCCATCATGCCCTGCATGTCCATAAAGATCCTGCATCCATTACCTGACCCTTAAGTAGCAAGCTTCGAAACAACTGACAAGCATCCTCCATAGGTCTATGTTTGCGGGAGTATGCTCACACCCTATCGTCATGCTCAAACTTAAATGAAAACATAAGTTAAAATAATAGCTTTTCACCCTATCAGTTCTGCAAATGCGGGCTTCTGCATCTAGGTCACCCCTCACGTCATGTTGTTTCCAAACTTCCTATCAGTCTCGACCACCCAGGTTGCAGGTTTCGCACCAACCATGTCCGCTGATTCAACTTAAGTGGAAAAACTCCTGGTGGACTATCCAATGCAGATTTTCACCATCCTTTCACCCCATTTCAAATGGAAAAACCTTAAGATCCTTTCAATGAGAGGACCTGCCCTGGCCATCTCTATCTGATCCCTTGCACAAAAATGGCTAAGTGTTGGATCTTTTACGGATTTCTCATTGTGTACTTCTATTTACGAGCCTCCATGGCAAGTTTTCCTCTTTGAACTACCTCATTCGACCATCCCCTAACCTTGAAAAATGCACACTTACTTCCTTCATCTGAGCCCAAAATGAAATGACAGTGTAAAGTGCTTGGCGGGCTGCTCCATGTGGATAGCTACTTGCAGAACTTCATCCCGCTCTCGCTGTGTCAAAATAGCCAATGTCCTTCTAGTCATTTGCTGGAGAATGAATAATGCTTAAGCCTCTTATAGATCTGATGATGCGGTCTGCCCTTGGTGGAACTTCATCCTGCCTCTACCATTTTGAACGGTCGAGGTCCAATACCTTTCCACATCTCCCAACCTGCACCCAAATGAAATATTCAGACTTCAAAGACAAAATGCTGTCATCCTCCTTGGCTTCAGATCCTACAATGTGGGGCACCACCTTGCTAATGTCGTTCCAAATGGTAGAGCTTAAAACTAATAGGGTAGCCCCTACTCCTGCATGCCCTAGGCCCATGCAACTGAATGATCGACTTAACATTTTCAAAACATCAAAATTGATTTCACCCACATGCTAAAATCATCTAACCTACTATTTGGCCCCACCTTATGGCCAAAATCCCAATGTGGGTAGAACCATGTGAGCCACCATGCCTTGATTGTCATTCATTCGTAGCTACCTTCAAAATGGTTGCTAGCCCTGGAAAGTCCGCAGCCCTGGGCTTGCATTTTCATAACTCCTTCAAATGAAAGGCTAAAGATGATCTATAAGAAATGTTAGGATGCTTGGATAATGAATTACTCAATCTAATGTTTTTTTTGTAGGATTTTTCTAACATTCTTATGTTTTACACTTGAATGTGCTTACTATCCCTTCACTTGCCGGATATATGGAACTAGCTGCAAAAACTTTGGGAGTGCCTGTAGAGAAGGAAAAGGCCAAGAAGGCTACCAAAGCACCATGGGGTAAAGATGATAAGGATCAAATGAAGTAAAAATTCTAAGGGGTAGAGATCAATACCAAGGTCACCACTAACTGGAACAAGGTCTCAGATACTAACTTGGGGCACATTGACTTTGATGAATTCAAGTAGAGAGTCATCGTCAACCCTATTACAGAGAATTTCAAGAAGATAAGGAGGAGTGGGTTGGCCAAGGTAGCCAGTTTCCTGCCTACCCTAGTAGCTCCTAAATTAGTAATGGCTTGCAAAGAGGCCTACCAGGAAAGCACCAAAATAATAGTGGATAGTGATGGCAACGTACTAATTTATTTGTTTGCCAAGTCTATCAGGGAGACTTTACATATACCCACCTTTGATAAAATGGAGAATACCTCTAAGGAGTATGCCAAGACCATGTGGAAGGCCAATCCCCTCAAGTGTAAAAAGTTGATCAATCAATATTGGCTGAAGGAGAAGAGGTGAAACACAAAATAAAGTGCCCTAGGAGCTCTTCAGAAGTGATTTTTATGAGGATTACCACGACTTGGTAACCTTGTTAAGTAGGGTCATGGGCCTCCCAACTACAAATTTCTTCGAAGAGTGGATTCTCTATTTCATAGAGGAAATTATCAGAGGAGAGACCAAATTCTATTGGATAGGAATGATTAGCAACTACCTACACGAGCAACTTGTAGCTGTAAAGAAAACCTCCCAATTTTACATGAGTTTGTATCTAGTCTATCTACTCACCAACCATTCTCAATACAAAGGACTATTTGTGGCACCAAGCCAGACTCTGGGGAGGGAACTGAAGGTCTATGACAGATACCCCCAACTGCAATTCAGAAACTTCAAAAGGGACTACTACAGAGTCAATGATGCCTTCATCGGGAACATCATCAGATTACTAGGAGGTGAATTCGAAAGGAGGGTCACCCATAGTGCTAATGCCTTCATCTATCAGTTCGGATTTCTCTTTATCCAGTTTCCCAAATTTACTTACATCCAAACTGAGGGCTTCTCAGAAGACCTTATAAGTTGCCGCAGTACCCAAATGACCGATTGGTACTGCTTGAGCTCTCCATGCAATTGAAGCATGCTCACACACTGTTGAGTGACAAACACTTGCTAGGAATTCCATATCTTCTTACCTTCGGCCAGGGAATGTATGCAATTCCCACATCCTAGTGTGTGAAATACTCTAAGAAGGAGTTGAATGAATACAAGTTGGAGCTCCATACTACCAGGCCACAAATGGATCCATATTTAAAGTTGAAAAAGATGGTTGGAAAAGAATATGCCCACCTCCACAATGTTGAAGACTTTTGGGAGAATTGCAAAGATGATAAAGAAGTGTGTATGAGGAACTACATGTGCATGATGGAATATTTTGTCAAGACAATCAATTTGTTTCCAGTGCTAGACCAAATTGTGGAAGATCAGAACATGATGATTGATCCTATATATGATGTCGTTGCCAACCTATCACTGCCTCTGATTGATTGGAATGAGGAAGAGTTCAATGACCTCAATATTTTGATGAAGCCCATAGAGGTAGAAAAAAATAATGGATTGATGGGCATATCACTCAATTGAAACTACAAGGAGCTACTTTAACATATAGTGAGCTTGAGGATGAGCCCGAGAGAAATATCAATAATGGAATAGCTATTGCCCCATCTAGGGAAACCTCAAAATCTCCTCTAGCTACTAGGTCAAGAAAAAGAAAAGAGGTGGTTGAACACCAACCGAAACACAAAGTGTATTCAAGGAAAGCATCACAAGGTGATCCTTCCAATAAATCAAAGAAGTCAGGTGGTTTCATAGAGATGCCCATCATTCAAGAGGACCCACTCCATGAGGGAGAGGGAGGAGAAATTGAGCAACCAAAGTCTCCACCTATTGCCTTTACCCTCATTGCTGCTACTACCACTGTAATCACTCCACCTGCTTTTCAAGCAATGTTGGCTTCTTCTCTACCTGCAGTGGAAATTTCATTTCACCTTGCTTCCACCTCACCTACTACACCAATCTTGGTGGTAGATTCTTCCTCTGCCACCACTTCTCCGCTCTCTTCTGCCTCCATGTCTCCATCAATGACCCTTCCATTGGCCACTACATGCCTACCCTCTCACTTCCAGAAGCCTTTGCTTGACATATGCAAAATATACCAACAAATCTTTCTAGGGTGTTGATGAATCTTGTAGTATAGGATGCCCTAACACAAGTTCTTGTTGACCTCCCTATCCCTACTCCTCTGATTGAACCACTGAAAATGGAGGAAACAATGTATATTTCTGAGGATTTGGAGAGACAAGAAAGGGAGGTAGTAAAATAACTGGAGGAAGAAGTTGATGATTATCATGAGCATCCTAAGCATTAGCATCTAATTATAGATGAAGTGGTGCATGAGGATGATCTATTTAGGATCTAGGGCAATTGCTTATAGAATGCTTAACGTAAACAATAACTTAATACAATGCTTAAATGAACAAATGAAAATAATATGCTTGCCAAGATAATGAACTGAAAAGAAAGAGAGAAGATAAAGAGGAGAACAAACACAATTGATAACGGAGTTTGTCCGTAAGGACTATGTCTCCGGGCCCCTCTCCAACGGAGTGACCGATCTGATTATACTCCAAAAATAGTTACAATTGCTTCAAGACTATCTCCTTCAAGCACAACAGCACGACGTTCCTCTGATGTGTGGAAATGTCTTCAAAAATCTCATGAGCATTCTCCCATTCTCACCACTTGGACTTGGAAAATCCCATCTCTACCCCTCTTTTTATACATAAAATATGCTTATTATGGCTTAACCATCAAATTAATGGCTTAACCCCCTTGAACAGTTCATACAATGGCTATTTTGTTCTTTACCAACTTTTGGTACAAAATAGTTGGTGGGTTTTACTCAAAAATGGGGTATTTGTTAAGGCCTCGGGCCTATTAATATAACAAAACTAACAGACCCCCATATATAGTTAACAATGTGGCGGTGGTGTAGCGGTGGCCACTTATTTTAGCATAGACTTGGTCGGGGGTTCCAACCTGCCGACCAACCTTTTCTTACCACTTCCCACTAAAAATTCTTAACAAAAAAAACCGTAAACATAATATAGTAGCGACAAATGCGGCAGTATAACGGTGTAACCGTTGGCTGTTTCGGGTGAGATTGCGGGGTCGAGCCCCAACAACTTTTGTTAGAACTAACCAATGAATTCACCAAACAAAGGACACATGTCAGCCTGCAATTTGCTGATGATGCTGACTAAGCTATTGACGTGTCACTGACTGTGTTGCCGAGTTGTCCGCCACGTATGCCGCCACTGTGTTGCCATGTTGGAGTACGGAGTGCCATGTCACTAGTACAGACGGACACATGTCAATCTGTGATTGGTCCGTACAAGATGATTCAACTACCACGTGTCACGCTGAGATATTTCCATGTCATCCGTATAGTACGGACTAACACGTCAGCATGATGATGTCATCATTTGTACCCTCAAGTCAACCAAACTTTGATTGCTTGTAACTTGAGCATACGATGTTGGATTTCGACGAAACGAATGCCATCAAAATCATCTTGATGAGCTCTTCACGATGATGCTAGTTCCATCAATTTCTGAGATGATGATTTTTTTTGCCTTCTGGATGACCCCTGAACCCAGTTTGACAGGAAGTTTGACCAGCCGTAACTTGTGCAAATGGACTCCTTTTTACTCTGTTCAAGTTGCATTGGAATCAGGACGTCAAACTCTTTCTGATGGTGCTGAATTCTAGAGTATTGGAGACACTTCAAATTTCACTGAGAAAAAATGTCCCCCGGATCAGAGGAGGAGGAAACACAATCTTCTAAGGAAGACATTAAAGATCCCAATGAAAAGTACATCATGAAAACCTCTGACCAAGAACTTGAGGAAGGACTTTCCAAGCAACTGAAAGATGTTGGTGAGGAGGTTGAAAAGTAGCCCTCTGAAGAGAAGAAAGAAATAGATGAAGAAATGGAGGTAACTACTAAGCCTCCAACTGGGTAACAAGATAAGATCCCTGAAAATTATGAAGAAATGCCTCCTTCATATGAAGAAGAAGAAAAAGAAAAGGAGGAAAAAGAAGAAGACAAGCTTGAAGAAGAGGTTGAAACAAGAAAATCCCAGAAGCAAAGTATCACGAAGAACTTAAGCAAGAGGAAGAAGAGAAATATTTTGAAGGGGAAGATAGCCCCAAAGAAAATATAGCTGCTGAGTCTTCAGAGAAAGAAACTGTATTTATCTAGGATTTAGATGAAGAGGAAGAAGAAAAGATAGAACAAAAGACTCTAGGATGCAAATAAATAGAGATTCAACACAATCAAGAAGATGAAGGTGATCGTGAATCACCAAAAGGGGGGTCCCAAATGCCTGAATGGTTGAAAAAGCAATTGGAAAAGAAAACCCCTACCCTTATGGATCTGAAGGCAAGGCTGGAGGCCATTCTAGCTCAGGCACAAATCAACATAAAGAAGGAAAATAAATGGAGGGTAAGATCCCACATAACAATGGATGCCTCAGGATCAAGGAATGTGTAGAGAGCTACTTTGGTGGTGGAGGGAGGAGTCAACTATAATATTTCCACCATTTACCTAGGAATGGCCATGAGAGAACAAAAAATTGATCATCTCCAAGGATTAGTTGGTACTATTGTGCACCATATGCATAAGGAAAAATCCTCTAAGGAGGAATTAAAAGCACAAGTGGCAAATTTAACGACTTATCTACAACAATGATCTTTTGTTGAGGAACTTCCCACCACATCTTCAGTGCCATCACAACTACTGTCACCACATCGACAAGCTCAAAAGGAGGAAGAATTGGATGAAGGCCACCGAAGATTTGGTTCTGACGGGTGGTTAACCATGAAAATATGGGCATTGGTCATGCTTTTAGGACAACCAATAAATTTTAGGAAGTACAAAAGCAACTTGAAGGCATAAGAAAAAATTTCACTGACTTCCTAGAATTGTATAGAATTGAATATCCCAAGCTTGATGCCATCCTCAATATACCTAAGAAATCCTAGGAAAAGGAGCTTGCATTGGAAAAAGATGATCACTGGCTCGTCAAAACATGGAAGCTAGGCCTCGATCACCTAAAAGAAATATTGGAATGGGTGATCCATGAAGTGGAGCTTGATATCGATTATGCCAAAGAAATCAAAATGGCTTGTGAGGAGTACCTAAAGGTGATGACATATTTTGGCATGCCCTTCATCGAGTTGGATCCGGAGAAGATAAAGCCACACTTCCTCAAGAAGATGGAGGATGGAGCTACCGATGCCTTCACACCGGATTTGATTAATTTTTCTACTCATGCCTTTTCCCAATCTGAGAAAGTAATAAAGAATATGCCCATGTGTGACAAAGAATGAGATGTAATTAGCAGCCGATATAGGAAATTGAAGTTTCAAGTGCTCCAATCTGATATAATGGAGTGGAATAAGCTTCATAAATTGATCAAAAAGTTTGTAGAATACGCTACTATGCAGAAACATGAAGGAAATCTGGTAATTGATGATGAGTTCCTCACAAAGTAGCTACAACCAAGGCAATCAGCTAAAAGACAAATTGCTACAGTGTTTCCCACTAGTAGACAAAATAGGCTAGAGGACAAAAATGCATTTTATATCATAAAATATTTGGGGGTAGGTGAAACCCTAATTTGTAGTGAATCTTGGCCATTCATTTTGCTTTTGGACACTATAAATAGGGGGTCTCCTCTCATTTTCAAGAGAGAGTTGAGTTGTTGTAAAGACATGATACTGGAATTTTAATAGAGATTCATTGATTTTGGTGGATTCTTGAGTTCCAATTTCATGTTTCATGATTCTTCTCCTCATAGTTAGTGAATTTGAATAGATTTACATTATTGTTCTATATGTTTAGCGTGCTTTTGTAGATTAGCTAGTGTTGTTCATTGATGGTGAAGAATTATGTTGTGTTGATGCCCTTCCTTGTCCATGCTTTTTGATGTTTGTTGATGATAAATGGAAGTACAAAGCTAGTTTGGACATGAATTAAATGTTGCAATTAAATTATATCTTTTATTCATGCTTCATGGTGGATGAATGGTTGAAAATATACAGACCTTAGAAGATTGCACTAGTTTCATGACACTGTGAGTTAATTTGGTTAAGTGGAACTCAATTTTGGGAAGGTTGTCCATTGTAGAGTCTTCCATTATCATTGTTCATTAGTAGTTTTAGGTCTAGGAACTTTCCTCTTCCCCTACACTTTTGAATTTTCTTTTTTTTAAATAGTGACTTAGGCAAGGTTCATTGCACATTGTAAAGTCAAATCTGATGATGAAATAGAGTTCTAGAGTGTTGTTTTGAAACTGAAGCAATTGCATATCAATTTATACACCTTAAGAACTTCATTTGAATGACAAATTCCCCTCCAACTTAACTTACATAAGGCTGCCTTGTGATTACTAGCAAGATCACATTGAACCCATTGAGATATTCCCAACATGTCATGACCTGACACTTGAGAGACCTTGGGGTAGTTTTCTACAACTTGTTTGTTGGAGATTTCCTTTCAAGAGAGGTGATGGAATTATACATTTCCTTTGTTGAGAAGTGTTAAAAAACCCATCAAAACACACCAAACCAAAATCAAAGAAGGCTAAGATGTTTGATGAAGCCTCTATAGACTAGAGAGGAGAACATGATAATCCAGTGATTTTTGGTCCTCACTTTAAATTAGAGGCAAATCTCAATTCCATGCTACATTTTGAGAACATGCTTCAACCTACAACATAATACTATGATAATGTTGGTGATGAAGATAAGAATACTTTTCTTTTAGTTGTTATTCAATATGTTATCATCTTAGAAGTCAAGTGGGATGACATAAAGAAAGATATTCCTGAAAGTACATGGGAAACTCTAATGAAAAGGAGATTAGAGGTTGTTGATTTTGAAGAGAAAATCAAGAATGATGTATATAATAAGATTGGGTCTTCCCTAACCCCTGATTATCTGGAATCTTTGAAGAAGATCTATGCAGAAATGTTTCAAATGAAGAAAAGAGTAAACATGTTAATGACAAGGAATAAAAAGCTGACAAGGAAGTTAAGGAAGAAAACAACAAGAGTGATCTGGGATATAGAAAAAAAAATGGCATGTTTAAAGCTAATGAAGATGTTGCTACTGAAAATGTTGATGAAAATATTCCTCTTGATATAGATAATGAAGATATTTTTGAAAATATTGATGCTAAAATTGATGCTGGTGGTGAAAATAATCCTCCAGAAGATGAAAAGAAGAATCAAGGTGAACATTGAGCCTAAAAAGAACAATGATGCTCCTTCAGAGTACACTGAATGAGAAAGAGGCAATAATGAACAAGGCAATGTAGAAGAAGAAAAAGGCAGTGAAGAAGAAGAAAAAGATAATTCAAAGGAAGAGAAAAATAAAGATGAAAAAAATGAAGAGGATGGCCATGATAAAGACAGAGATGAAGACAAAAAGGAAGGAGAAGAAGAAGAGGAAATAGAATAAGAAAAGGAGGAAGAAGAGAAGGAAAAAGGAGAGGAAGAAAATAAAAAAGAAGAATCTACTGGGAAAAATGAAGAAAGTGAAAAGCAGATTGTAAAATCTCTTAAGAATTTTGGAGAATCATCCTCTGGCAATGATGTTCTAAAAGGCTTGCTATCCAAGCAAATCATATTTTAGCCGATAATTCCCTAGGAGCTTCTACAACTTCCTATGATTAAAGGCTTTGTGGATATGGAGAAGATGTCTCTGGTCCATAAAGTAGTGTTACGAGATGCTATGCAAGCATCCAGAAGGAAGGAAATTATTGAAGCACATTAGAAAGGAAAAAAACTTATAAAAGATGCTCTCAAGGAATTGTAGGAAGTCCTACTTGGTGCAACCATTGATATATCTCTCGCTCCTGTTGAAAATTTGAAACTGTTGCTAGACTCTTCAAGGAGTATACCTCTGAGCTTAGTGAAAAGACTAGAAAAGAGGTTGAGGAGAGTTTGATAGAGAAAAGGTTATTGGAATTACATGACAAGTGTGCTCTTGCACACTTGAGTGCTGAAAAGAATCTAGACATTGTGAAGGTTTGTGAGTTAGAAGCCAATGTTGTCCTTTCTTATTGCTTGAAGTGGTCGAATGCCACTCATAATATTAAGGTTGTTATGGACTCGATTTATTTTCAGCTATCTGTTGTCTCTGGTACTTACAGTCTATCCAAAGATAGAGACAAATCAACCTAGAATGCCATCACTACGCATAAAGAAAATTTCTTTGTCTTGCAAAAGTAGAAGGAAAAAATTATTAGAAAATTTGACCAGTTGAGTGATATTGTAATAATGGAATACACTCCGATTGGCAAGGCTTTGGCATGTGCAGAAAAACTTGAGAAGATAAATTTGACTCTTGTTACTTCAGTTAGTGCAAAAGAAATTCTAATAGAGTTGGAATCCTTGAACAGGATGTTGATTGCCACAAAGGATAGTTGGGAAAATGAAAAATCAGTATGGGAAGGTATTCTAAAGGAGCTTCAAGGCTTTCCATCCTCTGGTTGATACATGTTTCTTTTTTTTCTTTTTTTTCATTTTTTCAAGTTGTTTTTGGGATACCCTTTGTCCTTGATGTCAAAGGGGGAATGAAGAATGGTGAAATGTTGGTGTTAGGGGGAGAAGTGTTGTAAATAAAGTGTTTTGTATATTTTTTTTTGGCACATATTGTCATCAATGACAAAGGGGGAGATTGTTAAAAAAATGAAGAACATCTAATTTTGTTATTTTTTATTGTCATTGATGTCACCATGATATATGAGTTGCAATTGCAAGATCAAGTCTACAGTTGTTTCGATAATATGGTTTGGTATCTGAACTGTTATTTTACTTACATCCTCTAGTATTTTGATCCGCATTTGTTTGCTAGTGATTATTGTTGCTTATTGTTTTGGGAAATGATTTGTAGTCATTGGGAACATGTACATTCAAGATCTCACGTATCTAGTTGCTCATATGTTGTATTGGTATTACATTGGTATTTGTAATTGTGATATTAGGTTGATCCTTGGATGACCTATTGGATGTATTGCGTAATGGTGAATTATTTTTTGTGCAACCTATCTTAGGTCCATGTCGACTTGATGTAGCGTGGTGGATGTGTGAATTTCTATTTGATAATATTTTGTGAAAGCTTGAAGCCAATAGTTGGTATTTTTGGTGAATGAAAAGTGCATCTAATTAGGCCAACCTAATTGATGCTTGCGAAGAGATCATATATATCAGGAAGTTTTAAAGATTGAAGTGTAATGTTTATGATGTGAATGCAAGTGTGAAGAAGAGCCAATATGATGAAGTGTGTCAATTCAATTTACTGAGCTTCATTGGAACTAAATCTGCACTCACTAGGTGTACTTTGTTAGTTCATTTTCTAGCTGTGAGCCATTTCTATAATTTGTAGGTAGTGAGCCTTTGTTTTGGACAATGAGTCTTGGTAGTGAGCCACCCATTTTGTAATATCTTATAATTGGTTATACTATATTGTGAGCTAACACTCACCATGGTTTTTCCCAGTTTGGGATTTCCATGCAAAAATCCTGGTGTTCATGTGTTATGTGATTTCATGTTCTGCTAATGCTTTTACTTATCCTTTCTATTGTATGTGTTGGAATAATTGGATGGTATCTAATTAGAAAATATAAGAAGATACTAATTCACCCCCCCTCTCAGTGTCTTGGACATTTAACACAAAGTGGGGTCTAAATGTGTACATGAAAAAATTATCCCTTTTAATTTTCCCCTTGTTTAGGCGCTCTTGTGATTTTGGCTTGGTTTTTCCTTGATTTAATGTTGTAATGTGGTCAAATACATTCACATAAGGTCTTGGACACTTGTTATGCTATGATGCCTTGTAAAAGTGTTGTGAAGTACTGCAACATACTTTCACACTTTTCCAGGGCCTTCTTATTGTAATTCATTTAAATAACTCCTTTTTATTACCTACCAAGTCCTATTTCAAAGTGTTGTAAGGTGTTGTAACAAACCTTCATGCTTTTCTAGGCTTGTCATAAATATTTACACCTTCCTTATTCTTTAATTGGCCCATTTCATGTCTAAAGGCCTTACTTAAGTGTCTTCTTGAAGAAGAACTTGATAAATATTATTTAAATTATCACAATTTTTGACAACCACTCAAATACTTTGAATGGGACCAATTCACTATTAGGGGTGAATTAGTCCCTCTTGGCACAAAAATAAAAATAATTTCAAATCATTGGTGATTTTTTATTCCTTATGACTTAAGGTTGGCCTGAGATATAGAAATGTTGGGAATTAGGGCATAATTATATATAAATACATGGTTTTTCTCCTCATTTCAAATCCATGCAATCTATTCATTCCAATTCACTCACAAGTTCATTCACAAGAATTCTAAGCATTTTCACAAGAGAATTCAAGCACTTTGGAGCTGACATTTGCATATCTTCATACTTCTGCATCAAGGGTTTAGTGAGTGATAGCATTTTCATGTTGTTTATTCATCATTCTCTTTATATTTCATTTCATTTTCAAGGGTTTAATTATCAAACCAGGGATTGACCAAGGAAAACCCCTATTCTCTAACCCTTAACACTTTTTTCCATCTTTTCATGTGTGTTTTGCAGGTCTTGCATGCAAATTTGTCAAAGTGTAAGGTGTTAAAAAAGTGTCTTCAATCCATCAAATCTATTCAAAGTGCTCAAACCCTAATTTAAGCTTGGAGATCATCTATAGACCAGATTTTGAAGATTCAGATCCAGAGACTTATCAGGAAAAAAGGTGCAAATTGGAGGCTACACAATCTTGTCCCAAATTTCTAGATTTCTAGAAGTGGACTAAATTTCCATTGATAGCGAATTAGTCCCACTACTAGGCTTGAAAAGTGTTTTATGAAGTTTTGAACACCTAATTCCCTTAAACTTGTTTCGGAAAATTCCTCCAAGATCAGGACTAATTCTCCCAGCTTGGTGTAAGTGTCCTTGTGTGCTTCAATAGTGAATTCTTCAGGTTTCTAGAGCTCCTCTCCAACACTTTCTAGTTTCCAGGTGCACCTCTTCAATTTCATTAAGTTTTGTTATTGTTTGTTTTCATTTCTAGGTTATTTTGCATACAACACTATGTTTTCAAACACTTTTGCATTTCATTAGTTTGCATTCATTAGTTTTTAGCATCTAGGGGTAGTTCAATAACATTTACCCTAGCCCCCTAAGTGTGGAAATTTCCCATTTTGGGTCTATCTCTCTCCTTTTAGGTGAAAAACCCTAGAAGAGTTAGAGAGCCTATAAACTACAAAATCTTTGTTCACAGGTTGTTCTTGGGGAAGAAGAATATTAAAATTAGGAGGAGAATCAAATATCACCATGCCATTGCTACAAAGCTTTAATTATTCTCTAAGAGGTCTTGTGTTGTGAGGGGGATCTTGATATCCTAACCCTTATGTGTTTTCATTAGTTGGTATTTTCTCTAGAACTTGATGAATTTTGTGTTCACTAGTTGTATCACATCCTTGTTTACTTAAGATTGTGAATCCCTTTCCATATGTTTCTTCTAGATTGATCAGATTGTTTATCACTTTGTTATCATATAATGGTTGAGAATTTTCTTGTGTGGAGGAACTAGGTTCACCTACTGTAGGGATCTTAGGTACAAATTGTGTTTCATGATGTAAGTAACCAAAAATCTCAATAGGTGGTATTATTGGAGGATCTAGTTGTTTCATGGATGGATAGAAGGATGAATTATCTTCAAGTTTGTTAAGGAAATCATTTAGCAATTTTTTCATGTTGTAATCATCTTATCCAATGATGTCAACATCATGAGGAGGACATGCATTAGGAGTTGTGTGAGCATGAGAAAGTTCAATTTTATTAGGGTTATTACCAAATACACAATTTGATACATTGACAAAAGATTTTGAGAACATCCAAAGCTTTCTGTAGCACATATCCATGATGCAATATTGAACAAATACACTTGAAATGAAAGAAATTTGACTAATAGTAATTCTACAAACTAAAACAGGGAACTGAAAGTAGCCAACATAAGCACATAAAAGCAATTTTAGATCCTAAAAACTAGAAAGTCAAATTCAGTAAGGACTAAGACGCCAATAAGTGCGTCTTGGTCCTACTAGTGAAATTTTGAAGTTCCATGGACTAAGATAGAAAAAAAACAACAAAGAGAGGATTCTAAGCCAGAAACCCTAAGAGGGACTAAGACACCAGGAAGGGCATTTTAGTCCTAGTAGAGTTTTTTCTTAGAAAAACAACAAATTATGGATTGTCTATAGTGTTTACAAATTTTCTATTCAGGATACTAATGTTTAGAAACAAGAAAATGTGCAAATGATTGCAAGAAAAATTAACTAGTAATAAGCAATTGAATGCAAATATAATGTTATTTTTTTCAATTTTGAATGCAATAAGAATGTTTCTAAATGCAATTAAGATTTTGAATAATGCACTTTTCAGTTTTTTTGAATGAAATGATGCAAGAAAGAAAAAATGCAACCTATATACACTTTTACTAATGCAAATATGAGAGACCCTAAATGCAATTTTCACTAAATATGTGAAACCCTAGATGCAATTTCACTAATGCAAAATGTAATGCAAGAATGAATGAAATCTAGTTCTAGAACTTGAATGAACTCCAAATTAGAAAATGAATGTTCAAAAGAGTCAGGTTCACCAAAATGATTTGTAGGTGAAAAGGAGGGTGCACTAATGGTACCACTCTTCTCCCACAATCATTCAATAATGTCCTAGGAGTCCTAATTGGATTGAATATCAACCTCACAAGGTGAGTCAATTCACAAGGAAGACCTAGGAGAGAGAATTTTTAGATTTTAAGGGTTCACCACAAAGAAAATGCTTGGAAAATACAAACAAGAATTCAACTCACAAAATATAACAATGCAAGCTAAATGAAGAATGCAAATAATGAAAATATACAATAGGGAGTTATGATGTATGTAACTGGGAAGTTTGGATATGTTGTGAGGATTCTAGAAATGCAAAGAAGCTGCCAAAATATGCTATGGAGGACTAAGAAGCCCTTACCATTGTCTTAGTCTCACTGCTATTTTTTGAGGCAAATGTAGAATCTTTGGATGTTGGAACCAAATCTAGAATAATTTCTAAAAAATAGCCTTGGGAGAACTAAGATTACTTTAGTGTTGTCTTAGTCTCAATCTGAATTTCTAAAATTTATGAGTGTGGTCCTAAGGCTTGATTTCTGCACTTTCTTCTTCTCTGATCTTAGGTTCTGAAACCTTCATATTTGGCTTGTTGGTGAATTTCTGTGAAGCTGACAACTTTGTCGTGCAACTTTGCACTCCAAATGATCTTCAAGTCTTCAACCTAAATATAGAATCACAAATATGCAAGAAGGGAAAAACTTGTTGATTGTTAGTGAATGGGGGTTTTCCTTGGTCAAACCCCTTGTTGGTAATTAAACCTTGAAATGAAAAAAATAATGAAATGAAATAATGAATGAGCAACATGCAATGCTACAACTCACCAAACCCTTAATGTGAAATAGTTGCAATGGTTATGGATCTTGAATCAAAGGAATGTTCAATAAACATGGACTTGAATTGCTTGATTGAATCAAAACCCTACACCACAAATGTGAGCACAACAACACACATGATGCAAGAGTATCTTTGAAATGATACTTGAATTTTGATGATGGATCCAAATGCTTGATATAATTTCTCTTGACTGCTAGAATTCTTGAATGCATGGATTCATAGATTGCTTGGATTGCTTGTTAGGAGAAAATGAGAGAAGGAACCTTGTATTTATACTTATCTATGTTTAATATCCCAAAATCACATCACACCAAGCTGACATATGAATTCATTAAATAAAGGAGGCTAAATCTCACCAAAATTTGAAATTAAATCTTGAAAATAACTCAAGGGGGACTAAGACACCCTAGGTGGCGTCTTAGTCCCAAGTCATGAAACTTGGGGCACAGACACCAAAAAGGGGCCCATTTAAGATACCTCAAAATTAGTGTCCTGAGACCTTTGGGGGACAAAGATGCCCTATGTGGCATTTTAGTCCTGACCCAAAAATCAAGGACACTCAAATGAAATCATTAAATTATCATTTATGTATTGGAGAATGTCGAGATTAGCTAGAAAAAAGATATAATTCATAGGGCTTGTGGATGTAAAATAGGACCAATTAATACATAAATAGGAATAAATAAAGCAAGGTGGGCCTAAATAAGTGTGAAAATGCAAGGGTATGTATTTTACTACACTACACATTAAAGAAAGGAAAAGGAAAAAGAAAAAAAGGGAAAAATAAAATGCAATGGATCAAGCTTTGACTAGCCATCCAACATGTTGTGGATCAGGTCTAGGTTGTTTATCCAAAAAGGTTTACAAGTGGAACACTTTGTCCACTATGCAAACAAAACAAATGCTCACAAGGTCTAGTGAAGCTATTTGTCCACTAGGTGAGCCCCAAAAGATCCATATCAATGTCATACCCCCATGACTATGATAAGGACAAAAATAAAATGCACGCTCACAAGGGCTAGTGAAGCTAGTTGTTCACTAAGTGAGCCCCAGGAGACCATATCAAAGGAATACCTCAATGAATTTAATAAAGCACAAAAATAAAATGCATGATCACAAGGGCTAGTGAAGCTAGTTGTTCACTAGGTGAGCCCTAGGGGACCATATCAAAGTCATACTTCCATAACTTTAATAGGGTACAAAAATAAAATGCAACAAGAAGTAGGAATGTTCGAAGGGATTTTTCTTACTTTGTGTGAGGTCTCTTCTTAGGGAACATTGTGCCTAATTTCTCCAAGAGAGGATAAGTCAAAGAAATATCATGCTCTAGGAGGAAATAAAACCCAATGACACCACCAAGAAATGAACACATCACAAGAAGAAAGAAAATCACACAATGAAACGTGAGTGTCAATGTATTCCCCCACTTTAAAGTGATTGCTAATACCATTTCTATGAGAAATTTCTTAAAGTAGAAGAAGAAATGAGAGCTTATTTGGAAAGCCCTATGCCAAGTCATATATTTCCAATAAGCTACATCATGAAAGGGGAAGGGGTTGGCCCAAAAATTTCATATGTGAGCCAACTTAAGGCATGTCAACCACATCCCAAGCTTTCTCTCACATATACATGGAAGGAACTCAACTAGCCAGAAGAGACAAGTGACATATGAGGAGAAGGCTACCTAACCCATTGCCCCCATTGGGTGTAGGACAAGGGTGCACCGAAATGATTGATAAGATGCGTGATAGTGTGATAATTAGTATCAATTAGAGGAATTAGGTGCCCCAACATAAGGAAGAGCACCAAAATCCTTAAGATTTTTAATTTTACTACTTAAAGCCTTGCGTTCGTTAGGAGAATGACCATGAACTCTATGATATGCACAAAATGATTGTTTGTAGTAAAACTTATTTTGTGTTCTTAGAAGGATAGTTATCAAATGATCATGGAGGAGTCCCAACAAGATACTTTCTTGATCAATAGTAGAGGATGCTTTGTTATTGTGTGGTAAAGATATCTTTTGTTTAGGAGACAATGTCATACTTACACAAGACCCTTTAGATTGCAATATTTTGTTCTCTCCTTATTGGAGGGTAAAAAATCTAAAAAATTCAAATCATAAGTGTTTTACAAGATGACATTGAAATTAAGAAAATATTTCTTTGTTTATTTCATTTCTTGCAATGGATAACACTTAAGACCACTAGTGTTTATCAGTTCAAGATGCACTACTATTAATGTCAAAATAGAAGAATCTTTTGATAGAGTGTTGTTATTAAGTGAAGGCTTGTTTATTTCTATCAAAGGACAATAACCAAGACCATTAGTTTCTTGTGTGTTAGGTTTTATAGGGAAATAGATACCTTGTTATTTAGCACCACATCATTTTCCACTATATCCAAGTTGTTTCATAAGCTCATAACCTCTTCCATAAATCTTATTCATTTCTTTTGGATTTGGTGGTTTCTCATAATTAAGTTCATGAAATTTTGTTGTGCATGTTGACTTTTCTTCTAAAGTGGTTCAGGATGATGCTTTCGAAGGGGCTTTCTAATTTTGTGTTGACGTCACCACTTTTTCTTTTCCCTTGTCTAAATATTTGTTTATGATCTTGTATTCTCCAATGAATGTTGGTTTGAAGTTTAAGGAACCCCAATCATCTTCTAATAGTTTCGTGATTTGTTCAATATGTTTTTCTTTGTATTTTTTTTGTATGGGTTCTACTTGTGTAGTTGGAGTTAATGTTTTCAAGGGGTTCTTGTTTTTCTCAAGTTGTAAGACACTATAAGGCTCATGATCAATGTCAAGGGTGTACAATGTGTTGTCATAGACATACTTCATTTTATGATGAAGAGTAGAAGGAATCACATGCATCTCATGAATCCAAGGTTTTCTTAAAAGAAGATTGTATGAAAGATTATCGGGCATGAAATGAATAGGTTATTTTAATGTAGTTTTTCTAGTTGTAATAGGAAAAGTAATCACACCAAGCAGTTGTTTTTCGACATTGTCAAATCCCTTAATAGATAAAGAGTTAGGTTGAATTTTTGATATATTGACACCAAGCCTATCCAAAAGGTTCACACTACACACATTAAGGGCTGATTCATTGTCAACAAGGGTTCATTTTATCCCTGTGCTATTGTATTAAGCTATGACCATGAAAGCATTGTGTTGTTTTTGCACTTCCAAAGGAGGGAGCTCACTTTGGTGGAAAATAATGTAAGCATTTATTCTTTGAATTAGGGCTACTATGTCATTTGGTTGCGCATTAGAAGGGATAGGAAATTGTTGTAAATCATTTTGAATCATGTTATGATAATGAGGAGAGGCTCGAATAAGGTCACATAATGATATTGTAGCAGGAGTATTCTTATTTTTTTTGACAATATTATACTCCTTTCCACTTTGTGAAGGAAAACAAGGGGGACCTGGTAAGATAGGGTAAGGCAATGGGAGGGATGTTGAAGGTGTTTGTCTTGGTTGTGAATTGTTCTTGGTATTGTATGTATGAGCAACGATATTGTAACTCGGTTGCTGCAAAACATTGTTCTTAGGTGGTTCGAGGATAAGTATGGATTTATTTTGAACTTGTGGTTTTTGAGAGGGTGGATAAATGATAAGTTTAGGCTCAGGAGAGTACTCCAAGTGGTATCTAATGTGCATAACCTCAGAAGACTTATCCTTATTTTCATGATCTCTTAGTGTAGAGGAGTCTAATGTTACTTCATCATCTTCATCTATGGAATTACTATTGTCAATGTTCTTATTTTCTTCCACCATTATATCTTCCCTAGTAGGAGAGTTTTTAGGAGAACTACAAACCAAATTTTCTTGGCATTCAAGGATTAGTTCTTCTAAAATGACTTCATCGTAAGTAGGGGAATGATAAATGGTTGGATTTTCTTGTTTATTGATAGTTGGGATATTAGAAAAAGGCTTTATTTTACTGTCCCTTTTTTTCTAAGGTCTCATTCTCTTGTGCCATACTATTTACCCTAGTAGGAGAGCTTGTAAGATGTTCATCACATTACATGGTTAGATTTTGTAAAGTAGCTTCATCACAAGTAGGGGAGGCATCAAGAAAAGGACAACTATGATTTTCATGCTTACCAAATAGATCTTTCCAAATGGTATGAGTGTTAGGGATGGGAGGAACAAGATTCTCATGACTCTCAATAGGTGCATATTCTAATACCAACCTATCCTCTTTGTATCGATGGGGGGTATTAGGAGAAGGAAAATTATGGCTATCTATGATATCATCCTCTTTTGCTAAAATATTCTCACAAGCAATGGATGAATGTATACTAGGTAAGGTGATGTTTAGAAATGTTTCTATGATCTCATCTTCTTGTTTTCTAATATCTTTTGAAGGGGGGTGAGGAGAGGGGCAATCAAGTATCTCAATTATTGTATCTTCTTTCACCAAAATACCTTCATCACTAATAGGAGAGGTATTGAGATAAGAACAAGTATGATTGTTATGATTTTCTATGCTTGCATCCTCTTGTATCATACCATCCTCACCAATAGGAAATGTAATATTAAGGATTGTGTCAATGGTTTGATCTTCTTTCTCTAAGATATTCTCATAACTATGAAATATAGTAGAAGGATGACTAACATGTTTCTTAATGACTTCATTGTTGTACTCTAAATTGAACTCATAAGAGGGGATGATGTACTTATTCAATCCATTTTTAACCATATCAAAGCCACGTCTCTTGAAAGAAAACATGCTATTATGGAAAAGTAAGTAAAGTACAATGTAATGACCTAAAGTGAAATGATTAAATGAAATTTTTAGATTTGAAACAAGGTAATTTGCTGATTACACCATGCAACAACCAGAAAGATGAAATGTTGTAAATGAAAATTTTGGAATTGAGTAATGCATGAAATTGACCAATTTAAGCTATATTTAGTGAAATGCATGTAACAGAAAGTAAACCCACTGAAACAAGTAGCCAATGGCTGCAAACAAAAGCACAAAAGTTCACTGTTTAACCCTTAAAAATGCAACCTCCAACTCCATAGGAAGTAAGATGCCAGCAAGGGTTTCTTGGTCCTGCTAATGAAATTTGGAGGTTCTAGAAAGTGGAATACAAAACAAACAATATAGACAAGGTTTTGAGCCAAAAACCCACAGAGGGACTAAGACACCAGGAAGGGAATTTTAGTCCTAGTAAAGGTTTTTTTTTTAGAAAAAAAACAAAATCTATATTTTTTATAGTGTTCCCAAGTTTCCTATTCAAGGAATTGATGTTTAGAAATAGAAAAGTGTGCAAATGAATGTAAGAAAAGTAACTAATGACAAGAAATTAGAGGCAAATTTGAATGTAATTTTCTCAATTTTGAACGAAATAACAATGTTCCTAAATGCAATTAGGATGAAGAACAATGCACTTTTGAGTTTTTCAATGAGATAAAATAATGCAAGAAAGAAAAAAATGCAACCTATATGCACTTTCACTAATGTAAATATGAGAAACCCTAGATGCACTTTCACTAATGCAAGTATGAGAAACCTTAGATGTTCTTTCACTAATTCAAGATACAATGCAAGAATGAATGCAACCTAGATCTAGGACTTTAATGAACTCCAAATCAGAAAATGAATGCTCTAAAATGTCAGGTTCACCAAAATAAACTAAAGAAAATAGGAGGTTGGGAAATTCCCACTATTTTCTCTTGGTAATTCAATAATTTCCTAGGGACCTAAATTGGAGTGACTATCAACCTTAAAGGTAAGTCAATTCTCAACAAGGGAGACCTAGGAAGAGGGGTTCACCATCAAGAAAAATCTTGGAAAAGACAACTTAACATTCAACTCATAGAACCTAGTAATGCAAGTTAAATGATGAGTGCAAATGACAAAATTAAGTAACAAAAAATTATGATGTATGTACCTGGGTGTAAGAGAGGGGGACCATCATGTGCAAGACCCCCATTCATGGAGGGTCAAGATGTGAGAGGCTGCCCTAACTTACCTCAGCTAAGTGCAATGTTTAGGATATGTAAGGTGAGGGTAGCGAGGACCGTAGGGACTCTCAACTACTCAATAGGCTCAAAATGCAGAGAGAGGCTAGGAAAGTTGGCTTCTAGGTTTAACACTTCATCTTGAAAATCTCTCTATCTGAGGATAGAAGCATGGACTTTGGATGATAGTGTGACACGCTGGTGTCTCAAAAGTGTGTTATCGTCTGTACAGACAAACAACAATAAAAATGAGGTTGTCACTAAAAACTAGCTAACGGCCCAACAAACTAACTAAAGGGAGAAAATGATAGAACTAAGTATATTATGTAATCTCTAATATGATAAAGTAAATAAATGAGATTGATGAAGATGAGGAGAATCTCACTAATGAAATTGTTCACTAGTTGATCTTCCAAGAGCTCACACACCTACACACAACAAGAAGGGAAATTTTTGGGTGGCTATATAGGGGTCTGCCTCAGTTAGACCCCTGTTTAGGTGTTTTGACTGGCACAGAAAACCAAAAGAATGAGATAAAGAAGCAATGTAATGAAAACAAAAACACTACAATGTAGTACTATGCTACTCACCAAATGATAGAGGAGAGGAGAGGGAAGCTTACCACCACCAAGAGCACTCAAGGCTACTTGGGGGAGAAAATGAGAGGAACTCAAGCCTCTACTATGAATAGTGTGGTAACCAAATGTGCTCTACTGAGTTGATGAAGTGTGATATTGCTGCAATGGAATGCTTGGAATACTTGGGAGTGAGTGAAAGTGAGGTTGTGAGAGTGAGAGTATGGAAGCTTAGTCTATTCAAGAGTTGGAATGAAAATTGGAAGAGTGAATATAAGGAATGAAGAAGAAAATGACCATATTTGGGTCAGTCGACCGAAGGAGGTGTTACAACTTTGCTACCAATGGGAAGAGTAATGCCTCTATTGGCTTAGCTGCAAGAATCTACCAGAGATGTAAGCCCATTGCATGGATGTTTGCACACCACATAGGCATCCCTGATAGAAACACCTCCATCGACAAACAAAATAGGCTCCACGTGGACCGCCATCAATGGGTTTAAGTAAATATAAGCCTTTAACTTTGGTTTTCTAAAGTGTATAAAGGAAAAAAAGGGAATTGCACCTAGGGTGGAAATTTGCTCTTATACATTTTTCCCCCACTTTAGCGAGCATGATTATTGATGAGTGCTCGGTAAAGTAGATCAAGAAGAGAGTAGGGTTAGAAAAGTATACCTGAACCATCGAGGAAGTAGTAATCGGTCTGGTGTACCCAAAGGTGCAGGAGATGTGAAGGACTCCATAGCTACTCAGAACTATGGAGTTGGAACAAGGTGTCTTACAGGCCTACGGACCTACAAGGAGGCAACCCCCAAGATCCCCCGCATGGAGGAAGCCCCAAGGAAGTGGACTTCACAGAGTCAGGAAGCATCGACATGTCTAGCTGTAGATAGAACATGTTTGAAGTGGTGACATGTCTACCTACAGATAGAACATGTCTGAAGCGGTGACATGTCTACCCACAGATAGAACATGTCAAAAGTGGCGACACATCTACCTGCAGATAGAACATATCTAAAGGGGCGACATGTCTACCCACAAATAGAGTGTGTCTAAAGTGGTGACATTTCTACTCATAGATAGAACATGTCAAAAAGTAGTTGGTCAAGCAGACCATTAAACTTTCAAATTGGTTCCTCAGGAACCGTTCAAAAGGAGAGGGGTCCAGTCAAGGGACATACTCTTTGAAAGGTAAGGTCTAGTCAGGCTGCCCCCAAGCTAGATGCAAAAGGGTGAATGGAATGAGCCTAGTCGGGTTGCCCCTAGGCTAGACATGAAAAATTCCATTCGCTACAAAGGCTTTTTGAAGAAAGGGTCCCTAGGGAACTCACCATGAAGAAGAAAGGGGTTTTGCTCAAGGGAAAGGGGGTACACTCAAGGGACACACAATTCAAAAGAATCTATTCACCTTAGAGTGATTTTTCATCAAGGGATCCTTTCGAAAGATGTTCACTTCATCAAGGAATTCAAAAGGAAGGTCATGCCCCCATGCAAGGGGAAGTCAAAGTAGTTCCCACTTCAGAGGAAGGTCTTCAAGTCCTTTCTTTAAGAACCAATGATGAAGGAAACATGTTCCGTTAGGGTTACAAGTTGAGAATGCAATTATAAGGAAAAATTATTGTGAAGATTTTCAAGAAAAGATTCATTGGAAATGAATTCATTTTCTGAAAATTGAGGTGTTAAAGAGGAGAACATTGTCACACATAGGAGGGACAACTCAAGCAAAGAAGAGAGAAAGATAAAGGGAAAGCGAAAGAGAAAATAAAGATACAAATAAAGGGCACAGGGGGATCTCATTTAGCGGGGTCAAATCTATCCAAGCTCATATAGTAATAGGTAACTGCAATGCAAGGAAAAAGATCATCAATCCCCAACTAGATTAGGAAGAATGCATAAAAAAAAAAGTAAAAATAAAAAATTGGGTCAACATGGAAGGGAAGTCTAAATACCCCCAACACTTTTCATCATCCCCAATTTATCGAAAATCAATCACAAACATGGAATAATGATGGTACAAAATAGAAGAATGTTTACGACACAAAAACCACACTTATATCCAAGCACCAACAGGGGTGACAAGGGTCATCCAAGAAGATATAGAATAAGTACAGGGGAACACATCACAAAACACACACACACACAAGATCAAGAAAAGGGGACCTCCTCCTAACACTAATCATCCAAGAGGTCATCTGCTTCACAATCTAGATCCTCATAAGGGGAAGGAGGATGAGCCTGCAAGGGTGGAATGTTAAGAGGAGGAGCATTCAACCCTCCCCCAAAAAGGGCCAAGGAAGAGTGCCCCTCAAGGTCCTCTCCATCGAGCTCCTATGGAGTCAAAGTCAACGATTTTATGAAGATCGCCAATAGGGTCGGGAATTCATCCACAAAATTAAACATGCATTCTGTAGGAGCATCATGCTTATCCTCAGTGGATGACACAATTTGTTCCTGAGATCCATCGCTAAGCTTGCCGAATGACTCAGGAGTGGTGATGAACTCAGGGGAAGCTGAGACTAGTTCTATCTCAAGGACAAAATAGGTCATCTAAGGGCCACCTTGTGAAGAAGGTGGATTCCTCTTACGTCCTTTTCTGAAAGGACCAACCTTTGTCTCTTTCTTCTCAAGAGGAGATGAACTCACCAAAAATGAAGTTAGGGGTGTAGAGGAAGAGGAGGATAGAACCGCAATGGACATGATTGAAGTGTTAACCATGTCCACATGCCTAAGGAAGGGTTGAATATCTAGGACGAACATCAATAAAGGTGGCTCCATTGAAGGAGTGATAAACACATGTACCTGTTTAGGGTTAGGAACATTTGTACTCACAATGGAAGCTGGGAGTGAATCAGGTTGAAGAAAAACAATAGGAAGGGAGGAAGGAGACACAGTAGGAGGTCCTAAAATAGGAGTAGTCATTTCTTCCTCCTTCTGCTATGAGGCATCCTACTTAGCTAGGAGAGCCTTTCACCAAATCTTGTGCTCATGTGCAAGGTAGTTTCTACAGCTCTTGGAGTTAGAAGCCAGAGCTTGTGAAGGGATGGGAGATTCCTGCTTGACCATAGGAACATCCACTATGGCTTTTTTAGGCAAAGGAATGGGTTCCTATAAAGGAGCAGGAGGAGTAGGCTGAGGAGCAATAGGAGTCAACTCAAGAGCCTCGGTAGCAGGCCTCTTTTTGCTCACTTCCTTACGAGTAGGAGCAGTAGGACGCCACGGATTGAATTCTCTATGAGAACCTTCTTTCTATCATATAAGTAGTACCATGGTCTAGGAAATTCATTAGGAAGGTCTACGATCCTAATCTTGGGCTTACGTCAAGGAGGAATCATTGGACCTAGAGGATAGCCACTTGGCTTGCTCATCCAGTACTATTCCCAGGAAAGGGGAGAGGATGGGGCAGTCTGTAAAAAGGTCATTTTCTCTTTACCTTTATGAGAAGGAGAGGGAGCTGTTATGGGCTTCTCCTCCTTCTTGAGGGAAGAGAGAGTAAACGATATAGCCTACTTTTTACCTTTGCAAGGAGGAGAAGGGGACAGTGTGGACTCCTCTTTCTCTCTTGGAGAAGGAGTAGTCATAAGCACGAGCTCCTTCTCGTCTCAGGAAGACGAGGTGACCAATTTTTTCATTGCAAGAAGGGTAAGCTTTGGCTCCCCTTTTCCTATAGTTTTGTACTTCAAGTAGTTCTTTTAAAGTAGGTTTGTTCTCATAGGAATCAAACTGACTGAGGAGGGCCAAAAGTGATCCAGTGAATATCCACCATGAGATACCAATTTCTAATATTATGTATCATGCACTACATGCTTGAAACCTTCGTGGGAAAACTTTAAACACTTATGAATAATGGATGTGACCCCATTCATGGAAGCCAACCAAGGAATTCCTAGCTTCACTTTAAATAGATATGACTTTGGAATAACGTCGAAGACTATGTCAACAGTCCTAGGTCTAACTAGGATGGACAAAGTGATCGAGCCATAAGGTTTAAGACTCATATCATCATGGGTACAAATGGTGGATTTTGTTTCTCCATAATTTTCTTTTTGGAATGAGTTCAATACTAATGTTTCTTCAGTAATAATATTCACATGGCTCGCGAGGTCTATCAAGACTCCCTTCACAATGTTTCCATTGACGCGAGTAGGAACGTAAAGAGGTGAAGGCTTGTTGTTTAAGGGTAGATCTTGTGTTGTAAATGTAATATATTATGAACTGAGTGTGGGTGGAATAGTAGAGGTTACTGTGACCATGCTCACATAGGCCTTAGATTGGTGAATAGAATCAATGGGATCGATAATCATGTTGGCAGAGTGTGACAGAAATAGGTCTGTGTATATCTACAATTCACTATTAGCTTTCACCATTGATTTGTTAGCGCTTTGTTTATTCCCATCGAGATGAATGCTACCATCCTTGATGTGGTCTTGTATCTCATGATGCAACCACATACAACATTTGGTATCATGTCTGTTAATGTGATGGTACTAACAGTAAGCACTCCCATCATACCAATTAGGATAGGGTTCGTTAATAGGCTTAGGGGGTGAAAAAGTTATGATATTATCCTTCAATACATTTTGCAAGAAAGAATTTTAAGATTCAAACAACTTCATTAATTTTTGGTTGTGTTTGAGGCCATTGTCATTAACAACAGCTACTACATTCACAATAGCTTTTCCTTTCGCAGAGATTGATACGATGGACTTTCCTTCAAAACAGAAGCATGATGAGGATCCCCTGAACTAAGCAACCTTCTGTTGGTACTCTCGTAAGGTTGCACACAAATGTGCAAAAGAGGGGTATTTCATAAGAGTGAACTTCTCTTGCCAAGGCCTTTTTAAGTTCCCTATGAACACCTTCTATACATCATAATCGGGAAGCTAGTACGAGATTTGTGAAAGAAGCGCTTGACAACATGCTATGAAATCGGTAATCTTCTCATTGTCGCCTTGCTTACATCGGATGAGATCTGAAAAGGTCATATTTGGCCTGATGTTTGCTTGGAATTGTCTAAGGAATTGATTAACAAGCTAGTTGAAAGAGAAAATATAATTATCAAGGAACAGTACCATTCGAGTGTTGTTTCCTTGAGGGATTAGGGAAATATTTTAGCCATCAAGGCATCATGATGGAAGAAGTCGGTGCAGTGGGTGTTAAAGGAAGACACGTGTGTCTTTGGATCCCCCTTACCACCAAACTTCTCAAATTTAGGAATCTCCATTCCTTGAGGGAAGGGAGTGTTCAAGATGGAAACTAACAACGAGCTATGTCAGAAGAAAGGTTGGAAAATAGGTTGGGAAGAGGCTTGGGAAAGGCTCGCTAATTGACTCTACATCTTACCCATATTCTAAAGTAGAGTATTTAAAATAGGGTCCTTAGAAGATAAAGGGCTAGAGGAACCCCCTCTGGAGCCACTGCCAATTCCACCTCTAGAACCACCACCAGTGTGATTTCTACCAGAGCCACTACCACTAGTAGGGCCACTGTCAGAACCACCGCCATGACCTCCATCAGGTCCATGTCTGCTAGCACCACCTTCGCTACCAAATCCACCACCACTACCAAAGCATCCACCACCTATTCTTCCAAAACCTCCACCATCGGAGGTGACCAAAGGGGTAAAGCTAAAGCCCAATGGGGCCTTGATAGTTTCTAGTTGATTAGGGATGGAAGGGACACTAATTGAAGGGACCACATTAGCCATGTAGACAGAGGTGGGAGGCATTGATACCACTAGTTGTCTCTCATGTTCTTCGAAGGTGACTCGTTATGAAAAACTAGGGTTGCCCAAAGGGGAAAAAGCTTCAACGATACTAAAGAGACTACTTAGAAGCTCGACACCTATTCGGTCTTTATCCATCATATTATTTAATTCACTAACAACCCGAGTGGCCCTAGCCATCTTTGGATTTCTTCCCAAATGATTTTCAAGGTTTCCCAACCCCCTTGTAAGGGCGGACACATATTCAACAGGGATTTGAATGGCATCATCCTCGTCCATCAATGATGGTGTGGGTGATGTAGGAGGAGTGGGGATGTGATTGATTTCATCGGTGAATCCTATCTCACCCCTTGACATCTACTCCTACGCAGTCAAACTAACAGTAGGACCAAAGAAGAGACCCATGGAGATACCAAGCGAGACCTTTGTTCTATCCATCGAGAGGTGTTTTACACTTCTCCTTACAATATTCCCAGTATTTGTGGACTGGGTTTTGGTGCTTGTTGCCCAATTTTCACCCACGGGCTCAATCAGCTAAGGCATCTATGTTGCAAGTGTTCTTGAGGGCCAAGTGAGACATTCACATCAGGGGTTAGGTCATGCATCTACTGACATTTCACAGGGAGTTCAGCTCAAGGGGTGGCCTTAGTCAAGTTTGGGCATTTTTCTTTTTCTTAAGGAGAAAGTTGGCAAGACCTTCCAAATGTCTCATCGACTAGTAGGGGTTCCATCAAGTCCGAATGCTTCAAATTAGGGATCCTATCAGCATGAGATTATCTGGGTCTCCCTGACCCATAATGCATTTGGTTAAATATGCTTCTATGCTGCCTATCAGAAAGACCCCAGGAATGTCACGGCGAGTGCATTTCACCTATAGGAGAGAGGTTTCGGTGACCAGTGAAGTCTCCCTAACTTAAAGATCTATCGGCATGAGAAAGAAATCAGAGAGAAGTCTTGACAACCAGTGAAGTCTCCCCGACAACAATAAGGTTTTGGCATGAGATGTCTTTTGGCATATGGTCTCGACGATAGGCCAATGTCTCGCAGACAACAGAGAGCCTTCAGTGTAACTTTCAAGTCGGGGTAAGGTCTCCCCAACTCCGATGTCTCGCCGACAGTAAAAGGAGCTCGCGGTAGGATGAGTGATTCGGCATTAGGTCCCAGTGAGGAGTTAAGTCTCGCTGACAGCAATTGGTTTAAATTCATCAGGGAAATAGTTCGCCAAAAGGAGGGTCGGGTCGCCAAGATGTCTCAGCGACTGGCCAAAGTCTCACCGAGAGGGACTCATATCGGCATAAGGTCCTAGCGACCTACTGAAGTCTCATCGAAGGGGTGTGGCTTTGGTATAAAGAATGATGATCAACGAGATCTCTCACTGACACTCAAATGTCTTGCTGAATGGAATCTTGGAGCCTGAGACAAAGCGATGGTTTTGCTAGAAGGTCTCAGTGACCCAGTGGGGTCTTGCCGGTAAAGGAAGCCTCGATATAATGTTCCAAGTCAAGGGAAGGTTTCCCCGACTTGGTGTTGTCTTTCTGACAAGAGAGCAGCTTGGTGTAATGAAAAGACCTCGATGTGAGGTCTGGGCAAAGTCAGGATGTCTCGCCGAAGGAAAGCAGTGTCGCTAAAGAAAAGAGAGCTTGGCGGGAGGTCTTGTCAAATGCAGGAGGTCTCCTTGACATTTGACATTGATATAGCACTCGATGCTCAGTATGAAGTCTAGCTGATAGGCCAAAGTATCAGGGAAACAAAAGGGAGCTTAGGGAGAGGAATCCAACATCACCATGAGGTCTTGCCAAATGCAGTGAGTCCCGCCGAAACAGGGTGCCTTCGCTAAAGGGTGGGATTTTTTGACATGATGTTTTGGTGATAGAATTATGTCTTACCGATGGCCTCAGTGATATTGATATGAATTCTAATGCCCACTATGATGTCTGACCAACCGCCATGTGCTGTGTCGATAGCTTTAGAGGGCCATAATCGCATCGGCGAGACACCTCAAGTGTCTCACCGAGATGCGATTTTGACCGAATGAGTTTTGACCGTGGGGGAGCCTGCATGTAATACACCCAGCCAACTAAGGAGAACTACAAGTGAATCATTGGTAGCTTAACCAGTGCCAAGAGAATCAACGAAATGTGAATCAACATGTATCTATTCTGGAATCAGGAGCATTCAAGGCGCTCAACAGGGGGATTCAGTAGGTGGACACAAGGACTAGAAGTAAATGCATCCAGTAGCTTCAAAAGCTCTAAGGGGTTTCTCCAGTCAGTAACTCTTCACCAACGCACATAGTAGGGACATGCAGGGTGCAGCATTAATTTCAATCAAAAGATCTAAGGATAGATCTTTCTGAGCCCGATATTTTTGTAAGCCCTAAGGGGCCGACACACTAGTGTATATAAGGCATTTTTTTCCCTTTTGTAAATAGTTCAAACTATGCATCCAGAAGAGCTAGTGGTTTTTATCTATCCTTTCTCAGCTGATGTATACTTTGTAACCCAACTAAAATTTGGAATGAAAAATAGAGTTCACCTTGAAAACAAGTACTAATGCTCTTACCACTCTCATTTTTGTATGTTAGCTTATGTATGTATTTCTTTAACAGTGTTTTCTAAATCTATATTCATACCACAAAGCTATGAAGTTTGTTTCTTCCTTCTTGAGATATGTATGTAGATCGAACCTGTCAAGAGTGATGCATAAGTCTAATGGGGTTATGTTGAGTAAGTAAAACAGCTGAAGTCTAGTTTCCTCAGTATGTTTGCATCTTGTTTTTCATTTCCTGATTTCTTATCAACTCGGTGTATCACCATAGGAATAGTTCAGTATAGTTTCATTTGTATGGAATCCTTCTCCTTTTACCTCATAGTGATCAATAGTTTAGGTGATACCCAAAGGAATCTGGCCTTCTCCGGAGGTTCACTCCAATCTCAAGTGATCCAATGTTTCACTAGATCAGTTTTACAACTTTGCATGGGTGCATTTCTAGGTGACAATAGTTTCTGGCATGCCCGGTGGGATAGAAATTAGATTGAACTGCTAGTTTAGTATGCAACCAGCTACTACCAGACTTTATGGAAGTCAGCTACTCCCAGACTTTATAGAAGTCATTTGGCATACTTGGCGACTCCACAAAGAAGAACTCTAGAAATCAGTGCCTTCTACAGTTTATGAGAAAAGTTCAGACAAGAGGTAGCTCAAGTCCCTTTGAATATTTGCAGTTGTCACCACCGAGAAGAAAAGGCAAAGCAACAGAAAAAAGAGGAACAACAATTATCTATTCTAGAAGAACTTAGTCTACTCCTCCATCAGCGGGATCTCATTTTGCTATACAAGTAAATCCAATTCAGCTACCTCCAATGGCCACTCCAAGGAATAAACCCTTTGTCATTTTCAATAGAGGCAGCCCCTTAAATTTGGCACAACACAACATCCCAATGGCAGCCTTGAAGAGTCTGCCAATTTTTACAGGGGAAGACCAAACTACTCTGATTGAACACATGAGAGATGTGGCTTCGTTATGCGATGTCCATCACATAACTCAAGAGGATGTTGTAGTAAGGTTGTTAGCTACTTCACTAAAAGGAAGAGATGTGCAATGGTATAGGGGCCTAGCAGTCGGTTCAATTGCAACTTGGGATGAATTTGGAGACAAGTTGCATAAACAGTTTCAAGACAGGTTTGATAACTTGTCTCTATTAGAACAATTGACCACAATTAAGAGAGCTCCTCAAGAGCGGATGAACGACTTCAACTTCAGATTTCAAAGGACCTGGGATAGAATCCCTACGACGATAAGACCACCTCTAGAGTATGCATTTTTGTACTTCTTAAGGGCTCTTAACAGCGATATAGCTATTATGATACAATCAATGGGAGGGGTTTCTCTACTAAATGCCTTTGAAATAGCCATTAGAGCTGAAAAAAACTTAATACAAGCTGGTAAACTTGCTCCCAGGCCGCCAATGCCTATATTTCCAGATATACATGCAAGTATTCCCTTGCAAATACCTTCTTTTGCGCCCTTGCCATCTATTCTATCTGTTGTAATACAACAAAATATTGTCTCAAGTTCTCCAAATGAGTTGCAGGAGATCAAAAGTCTACTGCAGTCTTTTGGTAATAAACTTGTTAGTTTAGAAAAGTAGCAATATTATAGTAGGCCTTATCAACTGTAGAATCCAGGTCAGCAACAAGCATATCAGGGGAATAGACAATAGTATCAAGGTAGTTACCAAGGAACCAAACAAAATGTTGCCACAAGACCCTTTCAGGCCTATAATCCAACTCCAGTTAGTGTTGTCAAAGAGTTGGTTCCTATCCAAAACAGCTTAGCAGTAGACTATGAGTGGTGCTACCCTTGTAACCAGCCCCACAATCAAGCCACTTGCTCAAACAGACTGATCAACCAGGCACTTATGGTACAAAATGCTTCAAGTTCACAGTAGAGTGCGTGCAATGATGCATCTCCACCACACCAAGACCAATTTTTCAATGATGCTACCTTACTTAATTGGCAAGGTGAGGAATTTTGTAGTTTGAATGTGTACAATTCTCCAATTGCAACTAATATGAGAGCAAAGAAAAGAGCTTTAGAGCTTGATCAAGTAGCTGATAGGGAAGGTGCAACAGCTACAGAACCATCTATGTCTCAAGTGACTCCTATTTGGAAAAAGAATTAGTAACTCCCAGTTAAGGAGCAACCACACTTGCAAGCTGATCACATTGGCATAAAGGTACATCATAAAGTAAACCCAGTTGTACCCTTTAATATTCTTGATAGTATGAAAAAGACAAATGCAATGTTGTCTATGTGGGATTCACTAGTCATCCCTGGTCAAAAGGATATTCTATGCTCAACTCTATCAAATCTTAAGGTGTCAGATGAGTCTGAATCCCCAATAGGTCAAGTTAGGATTGTGTTGACAAATAATACTCAGGGAAATGATAAACAGCCCAGCAAAGAGGCAGGAAAAGAAGTCAAACCACCTCCCTTTTACGTGTCAGTTATTATTGGTGATAAGTTAGTTCATAACTATATGGTAGATAGTGGAGCTAGTAGCTCTGTGATGCCAAAGCAGATTGCTGACAAGATGGGTCTAAAATATTAGCCTTTAGAGAAAGGAGTAATCCAATTGGATGGTACCTTCATTAGTACACTGGTCATCATTAAATATTTGAGTCTTACCCTTCATGCTTGCCCTAATTTTGTAGTTTCCCAAGACGTATGTGTCATTGACCTTCCACCTTTCTTTTCCTTATGTTTATCAAGAGATTTTACAGCCAAGATAGGTGGTTACGTATCAACTGATTGGTCACACATGTTGTTTAGAATGAGATATGGAACTAAGGTTACCATCAAATCTGAAAGGTTGGCTAAAGACCACATTGAGCCATACAATCCAAGCCCTATTAATGTTGTTCCCATTACTCCAAACACAAATTGTCTTGTTTCAACTGACAGTGAGCTAGTTGCAGCATAAGAGCTTCAATTGGAAGCTATTCCTGATGTACTGTTGCATGAGTGGGTGGTTGAAAATGTGTTGGATAGTCCTGAGGAGCTCATTCAAGATGCTGGTATGGGTAACTATGTCATTCTTGAGCCTGATGCAGAGATTCCAAACCTAGAGAAAGGTGCAAACCAGCTGCTGCAACTGCTAAGTGGACTTTGGGAAATGTTCTTCGATGGTTCCAGGAGTAGGCATGGAGTAGGATGAGGTGCAATGTTGATTTCTCCATAGGGGGATAGGTATTACTCTGCATTCCATTTTTCTTTTGCATGTTCTAATAACACTGTTGAGTATGAAGGCCTTGTTCACGGTCTTGAATGGGCAAGAAAGAGAAGAATAACCCGCTTGAAAGTTTATGGTGATAGTGAGTTAATTTTCAATCAAATAAGAGGCTTGAATGTTGCTAAAAATGACACACTAAAGTCTTATAGAAAAAAAGTGTGGAATATGATTGAGGATTTTGATGCCTTCAACTTAGTGTATATTCTAAGGAACCAGAACAAGCATGCTGATAGGCTTGCAGCTATTGGAGCATAGTTTGACATTCCAGATGACATTAGGAAAGAGAAAGTGTAGCAGTATGTAAAGGTTGTAGTCAGGCCATCAATTCCTGATAACAACATTCACTGGCAAGTTTTTGACAGTGATGAACAAATTCTCTCCTTTTTGCTAGAAGAGGATCAGTTCTCCATGGTTAATCAAGCAAAACTTAAGTAGTTGTAGGATGATCAAGTCATACAGCTAAAGACAAATAAGTTACCCAAGGGTCTTGTTACCTTAGAGTCAATTTTCAGTATTGATGATCAGCTTAGGAAGGGTAAAGCTAGCTTGCAAGTCAAACAGGAGCATTATGAAGAACTAGAAATTTTCAAAGGTAAACTCCTTAAGATAGGAAAAATTTGTTCACATGAAGATAAATAGTCTTTTGTTGCCCTATGCCAAGAGTTTCATGATGTCTTTGCTTGGGAGTACTCAGATTTGAAAGGGTTTGATCCCAATATTGCTCAGTACACAATTGAGTTAGAACCTAATGCTAAGCCAGTAAGGTAGAAACAAAGGCCTTTGAATCCTAAGTTTGAGCCCTTAATGATCAAGGAGCTGACCAAATTGGTTGAAGGGGGTATCATCTTTCCAATTAAACACACTTCATGGGTTTCCAACCTTGTGCCGGTTAGGAAGAAAAATGGTGAGATAAGACTTTGTGTAGACTTTAGGGATCTCAATCGATCATCTTTAAAAGACCACTACCCACTGCCCTCCATGGAACAAATCTTACAAGAAGTTGCTGTCTCTGAAAGATTTTCCTTATTGGATGGTTTTTCAGGCTATAATCAAGTGCTAGTTAAAGAGGAGGATCAGTTCAAAACTGCTTTCACAACTAAGTGGGGCACCATGGCATACAAAAGGATGCCTTTTGGTTTATCTAATGCTAGTGCCACGTTTCAGAAGGCCATGGACATGGTGTTCCAAAGTTTGATCAACAAGATTATGCTGATTTATCTAGATGATATTACAGTTTATTCCAAGAGAGCTGATGAACATTTGTCACACCTCAAGCAATTTTTTGAAAAGTGTAGAGAATATGGGATATCCCTCAATCCTACAAAAATTATATTTGCAGTTCATGAAGGTAAGCTTTTAGGCCATATAGTATCAAAAGATGGAGTTGCCATTTATTTTGAAAGAGTCAGAGCTATATTGGAGCTACCATTACCAAATCACAATAAGGGTCTGCAAAGCTTTTTGGGGCGAATTAACTTTCTGAGAAGGTTTATCCCTGATGTTGCAAATTTTCTACAGCCTTTGACCGCCATGCTTAAAAAGAATGCAATTTTTAGTTGGACAAAGGAGGCAAGGCGTAGTTTTGGAGAAATCAAGGAGGCATTAGCATCTGCTCCAACATTGGTAAATCCAGATTTCTCTAAAGACTTTTTTTTATATGCTTTTGGTAGTAGTAGTTCAATCTCTACTATGCTGGTTCAGAAGAATAGGGATAATCTAGAGCAGCCCATCACTTTCTTCAGTCAAGTACTTGTTGATTATGAAGAGAAGTATACATTTGTTGAGAAGCATGTTCTCATTGTGATCAAAAGTATGAAGAAGTTTAAGCCTCTAGTTTCGAATAATAAGATTCATATTCTAGTAGCATACTCAAGTGTGAAGGAATTTCTGTTGAACAAAGATCTAAATGAAAAAAGAGCAGGGTGGATCACTAAGGTCATGGAGTATGATGTAGATATCAAGATCACCAAATTGGTTAGAGGTAAGGGTCTCTGTGAACAACTTGCTACAGGGTCAAACAGTAAAAGTGAACTAGAAAATTATATTATTCTTGCTAACACAAACGAGTCTCGGGATGCTCAAGACAATGTGCCTATGGGGATAACTAACTGGGTTCGAGATATGAACCAATTTTTACAAACTGGTGAGTGTCCTTTAGGTCTGAACAGAGATAAAAGAAGATACTTCAGACTGCAGTCCATACCGTATGTGCTAGTAAATAATGTTCTTTTCAAAAAGGATCTGAATGGTGTCCTATTAAGATGTATTCACAGTGATCAGATTGAAAAGGTACTTCACGAGTTTCATGCTGGAGCTGTAGGAGGTCACTTTTCCCTAAGAACTACTACTTGGAAAATCATGAGGGTTGGTTACTACTGGCCCAGCTTATTCAAAGATGCATATGCCTAGTCAAGAAAGTGTATCAAATGTGCTTTATTCGTAGGAAAGGAAAAGATTCCTGCTATGCCTCTACATCCAATTCAAGTGGAGCAACCCTTCATGAGATGGGGTATTGATTTCATTGGGCCAATTAACCCACAATCCAGTGCTGGTCATAAGTGGGTCCTGACTGCTACAGACTATTTCACATGGTGGACAGAGGCAATAGCTTTAAAAGAAGCAAAAGAATCTTCAGTTTTGAGCTTCTATGAAGATATAGTCACCAAATTTGGAGTCCCCGACTCTATCATATCTGATAACGCCCTTGCATTTGTGGGATTAAGACTAACTAATTGGGCTATCAAACAGGGTATTCATTTGAGTACATCCTCAAATTATTATTCTCAGGGTAATGGTTTAGCTGAAAGCACAAATAATAACCTCATCAGGATTATTAAAAGAACCATAGAGGATAATCAAAGGACCTGGCACATCAGTTTAAAGAATGCACTTTGGGCAGATAGAGTGACTCCTAAGAGGTCTATTGCTAACTCACCATACTTGTTAGTCTATGGCAGAGAGGCAAGATTACCCCTATCTGTGGAGCTTCCAGCTCTGGACATTGTACATTAGTTGGAAATGTTTGAGGAACAAGACCCAATGTCTGTGAGATATCAGAGCTCATGGAACTTGAACAATTAAGGGACAAAGAAATGAAGGATTTGGAGTATCATCAGCTCCAAAAAAAGAAAACATTTGAGAAAAGGGATATAGAAATTTTTTTTAGGGTGGGAGACCTCATGCTCAAATGGGATGTTCTGAAGATTAGGCCAGGTCATCACACCAAGTTTGACAACATGTGGACAAGCCCATTCCTTATTAGAGACTATAAGGAGCACAATGCTTATCAGTTGGCTACAACAGAAGGGGAAGTACTCCCTCTCCCAGTCAATGGGATACACCTTAAGCCCTGTTTTCAAGTCTGATGGATTTCCTCTATTGTACATATTATTTTAGGTTTATGTTTTCAATAAGTGTTTCTGCACTTCAGGTTAATTATTCTCTATTTCCTGGGTGCTGTGATGGTACAATTTTTTCTCTTTCATTTTCCCCTATTTGTTTTTTCTTTTGACATATGTTGTGTCCTATGGATCTCAAGTGAGTTGAGGCCATGTGAAAAGTTTCCCTGGGTCTATTTCTGAGGTTGTCTTAATGACTCCATGCCCAATGGATAAGCCTAGGCTACTGGTCTTCGTGTTTAGCAGGAAAACATCCAGCTGAGGTCGCCAGAAATGTTGCCCAATTTTCACCCATGGGCTCAATTAGCCAAGGAATCTATGTTGTAGGTGTTCTTGAGGGCCAAGTGAGACATTCACATCAAGGGTTAGGTCATGCATCTACTGAAATTTCACAGGGAGTTCAGCTCAAGGGGTGGCCTTAGTCAAGTTTGGGCATTTTTCTTTTTCTTAAGGAGAAAGTTGGCAAGACCTTCCAAATGTCTCGCCGACTAGTAGGGGTTCCATCAAGTTCAAATGCTTCAAATTAGGGATCCTATCAGCATGAGATTATCTGGGTCTCCCTGACCCATAATGCATTTGGTTAAATATGCTTCTGTACTGCCTATCAACAAGACCCCAGGAATGTCATGGCGAGTGCATTTCACCTACAGAAGAGAGGTTTCGGTGACCAGTGAAGTCTCCTCGACTTAAAGATCTATCGTTGTGAGAAAGAAATCAGAGAGAAGTCTCAGCGACAAGTGAAGTCTCCCTGACAACAATAAGGTTTCGGCGTGAGATGTCTTTTGGCATATGGTCTCGGCGACAGGCCAATGTCTCGCCAACAATGGAGAGCCTTCGGTGTAACTTTCAAGTCGGGGTAAGGTCTCTCCGACTCCGATGTCTCGTCGATAACAAAAGGAGCTTGCGATAGGATGAGTGATTCAGCATGAGGTCCCAATGAAGAGTTAAGTCTTGCTGACATCAATTGGTTTAAAGTCATCAAGGAAACAGTTCGCCAAAATAAGGGTCAGGTTGCCAAGATGTCTCTGTGACTGGCCAAAGTCTCGCCGAGAGGGACTCATATCGACGTAAGGTCCTGCGACCTACTGAAGTCTCACCGAAGGGGTGTGGCTTTGGTATAAAGAATGATTATCGGCGAGATCTCTCACTGACACTCAAATGTCTTGCTGAATGGAATCTTGGAGCCTGAGACAAAGCGATGGTTTTTCCAGAAGGTCTCAGTGACCTAGTGGGGTCTCACTGATAAAGGAAGCCTTGGTATAATGTTCCAAGTCGGGGGAAGGTTTCCCGACTTGGTGTTGTCTTGCTGATAAGAGAGTAGCTCAGTGGAATGAAAAGACGTTGGTGTGAGGTCTGGGAAAAGTCAGGATGTCTCGCCAAAGGAAAGTAGCATCGCTAAAGAAAAGAGAGCTCGGCGGGAGGTCTCACTGAACGCAGGAGGTCTCCCTGACATTTGACATCGATATAGCACCCAATGCTCAATATGAAGTCTGGACAATAGGCCAAAGTCTCAACGAAACAAAAGGGAGCTTAGGGAGAGGAATCCAACATCGCCATGAGGTCTTGCCAAATGCAGTGAGTCCCGCCGAAACAGGGTGCCTTCGCTAAAGGGTGGGGTTTTTCAACATGATGTTTTGGCTATAGAATTATGTCTTGCCAATGGCCTCAGTGATATCGATATGAATTCTAAATCCCACTATGATGTCTCACCAACCGTCATGTGTTGTGATAATAGCTTCAAAGGGCCATAATCGCATCGATGAGACACCTCAAGTGTCTCGCCGAGATGTGATTCTGACCGAATGAGTTTTGACTGTGGGGGAGTCTACGCGTAATACGCCCAGCCAACTAGGGAGAACTATAGGTGAATTGTTGGCAGCTTAACTAGTGCCAAGAGAATCAGCGGAATGTGAATCAACGTGTATCTATTCTGGACTAAGGAGAATTCAAGGTGCTCAATAGGGGGATTCAATAGGTGGACACAAGGACCAGAAGTAAATGCATCCGGTAGCTTCAAAAGTTCTAAGGGGTTTCTCTAGTCAGTAACTCTTCACCAACGCACACAGCAGGGACACGCAGGGTGCAACATTAATTTCAATCAAAAGATCTGAGGATAGATCTTTCTGAGACTGATATATTTGTAAGCCCTAAGGGGCTGACACATTGGTGTATATAAGGCATTTTTTTCCTTTTTGTAAATAGTTCGAACTATACATCCAGAAGAGCTAGTGGTTTTTATCTATCCTTTCTCAGCTGATGTATACTTTGTAACCGAACTGAAATCTAGAATGCAAAATAGAGTTCACCTTGAAAATAAGTACTAATGCTCTTACCACTCTCATTTTTGTATTTTAGCTTATGCATGTATTTCTTTAACAGTGTTTTCTAAATTTGTATTCATACCACAAAGCTATGAAGTTTGTTTCTTCCTTCTTGAGATATGTATGTAAATCAAACCTGTCAAGAGTGATGCATAAGTCTAATGGGGTTATGTTGAGTAAGTAAAATAGCTGAAGTCTAGTTTCCTCAATGTGTTTGCATCTTGTTTTTCATTTCCTGATTTCTTATCAACTCGGTGTATCACCATAGGAATAGTTCAGTATAGTTTCATTTGTATGCAATCCTTCTCCTTTTACCTCATAGTGATCAATAGTTTAGGTTATACCCAAAGGAAGCCAGCCTTCTCTAGAGGTTCACTCCAATCTCAGGTGACCCACAGCCTTGGAGTGATCCAATGTTTCACTAGAAAGCTCAATTTTACAACTTTGCATAGGGTGCATTTCTAGGTGACAACAGTGCTCATGAACCTTCACAATGCATGAGAACACAGTAATCACTAAGCAACTGGGGGAAGCCTCAACATTGATAGATGAATAGATGTTGGTTCATGTTAGGTTCACCAAAAATTTAAGAGAGGGGGACCACCACATACAAGACCCCATGTCATGAAGGGTCAAGATGGGAGAGGTTGCCCTAACTTACATAAACTAAGTGCAATGTTTAGGATATGTAAGGCGAGGGTAGTGAGGATTGTAGGGCCTCTCAACTACTCAACAGGATCAAAATGCAAAGAGAGGCTAGGTGAGTTGGTTTCTAGGTTTAACACTTCATCTCATAAAGCTCTCTTTTCAAGGACAAAAGTGCAGACTTTAGACAACAGCACGACGCACTTGCATCTCAAAAGTGTGTTGTCATTCGTACAGCCAGACAACAATAAAATGAGGTTAAGTCACTTAAAACTAGCCAATGGCCTAACAAGCTAACTAAAGGGCCAAAATGACATAACTGATTGTATTATGTAATCTCTAATATGATAAAGTAAATAAGTGAGAGTGATGAAGATAAGGAGAATCTCACCAATGAACTTGTTCACCAGTTGATCCTCCAAGAGCTCGCACACCTACACACAACAAGAAGGGAAAATGTTGGGTGGCTATATAGGGGCCTACCTCAGTCAGATCCCTGTTTAGGTGTTTCCACTACCATAGATAGCCATAAGAATGAGATAACGAAGCAATGTAATGAAAAAAAACACTACAATGCAATACTATGCTACTCACCAAATGATAGAGGAGGTGAGAGGGAATCTTACCACCTCCACCAAGAGCACTCAAGGCTGCTTGGGGGAGAAAATGAGAGGAACTCAAGCCTTTTTTGTGAATGGTGTGGTCCCAAACATGCTCTACCAAGTTGAGGAAGTGTGATATTACTGCAATGGAATACTTGGAATACTTGGGAGTGAGTGAAAGTGAGGTTGTGAGAGTGAGAGTATGGAAGCTTAGAATGTTCATGAGTTGGAATGAAAATTGGAAGAGTGAATATGAAGGAATGAAGAAGAAAACAACCATATTCAGGTTGGTCGGTCGAAGGAGGCATTACAACTTCACTATCAATGGGAAGAGTAATGCCTCTGCTGGCTCGACCATAGGAATCTACCAGGGATGTAATCGCACCGCATGCACATCTGTGCACCACGTGGGCATCCCTGGCAAAAATGTCTCCACCGACACACAAAATAGGCTCCATGTGGACTACCAACAATGGGCTTAAGTAAATATAAGCCTTGGACTTTGGTTTTCTAAATTGTATAAAGGAAAAAAGGGGAATTGTGCCTAGGGTGAAAATTCACTCTTATACACTAGGAAGTTTGGAAATGTGATGAGGATTCTAGGAATGCAAAAATGTTGTCAAAATGTGCTAAGGAGGACTAAGACACCCTTACTATTTTCTTAGTCCCAGTGCTATTTTATGTGGTAGATGCAAAATCTTTAGATGGTGAAACAATACCCAAAAGAATATCTACAAAATACCCTGGGGAGGACTAAGATTCCCTTATTGTCGACTTAGTCTCATCTTTAATTTATGAAATCTCTAAATGTTATCCTAAGGATCAATGTCTGCACTTCCTTCTTCTCAAATCTTAGGTCTTGAAACTTCTAGATCTGGCCTGTAGGCAAGTTTCCATGAAGATGACAACTTTGCAATACAACTTTGCAACTTTTCACTTCAAATGATCTTCAAGTCTTCAACCTAAATCTATAATCACAAACACACAAGAGAGGAAAAACTTGTTGGTTGTTAGTGAATGGGGGTTTGCCTTGATCAAACCACTTGTTGGTAATTAAACCTTGAAATGAAATGAAATAAAGGATGGGAATGATGGATGAACAAGATGTTATGTTACAAATCACTAAACCCTTATTATGAAGTCTACAAACTTGTGTTAAATGGCTATCTTGGATGTAGATCTTGAATCAAATGAATGCTTGATAGATACTGACTTGAAATTCTTGCTTGAATCAAAACCCTACATCACAAATGTTTTCTCAAAAACACATATGATGCAATAATTTCCTTGATATGATGCTCGAATCTTGATGACGACTCCAAATGCTTGATGAATTTCTCTTGATCTCATAAACTTGCCTTAGGAATGAATGCTTGAATGCTTAGATATCTTGGATGAGAAAATGAGTGAAAGAACCTTGTATTTATACTTATCCATGCTTAATATCCTAAAATTACACCAGAACAAGCTGGCAAATGAATTCATTAATTAAAGGAGGCCAAGATTTGAAATTAGATCTCGAAAATCACCTAAGGAGGACTAAGATGCCCTAGGTGGCATCTTAGTCCCAAGGCATGAAACTGGGGACACAAACTCCAAAAAGGGGGCCATTTAAGGTTCCTTTGAAACTAAGGTCCCAAGACCTTTGGGGGACAAAGGTTCCCTAGGTGGAGTCTTAGTCCAAACCCAAAAAAATCAGGGACACACAACTAGAATCATTAAATCATCATTTATCTTTTGATGTTTGTTAGGATTAGCCATAAAAAGATATAGTTTATTAGGCTTGTGGATTCAAAATAGGAGCCATTAAGACATAAATGAGGATAAACAAAGAAAGCTAGGCCCAAACAAGTGTGAAAATGCAAGGGTATGCATTTTCCTACACTACAAATTATAAATCTTAAAAATAATCATTTTCAATATCAATTGATGTGTTTATTGATATATTGATATCAATTGACATAACAACAATAATCAATACATGACTAAGTTTTATATTTATTGATTATATTGGCATATAATATCAATTGATATATATGAACAATCAATACATGCATAAAATTTAATATTATACCATCAAAATCCTAAATTTATATCAACTATTATATTAATTGATATGTGCACCAACAATCAATATACACATAAAATTTTGAGTATTAATTTTGGGTGTATATCAATTGATATCAATCAATATAATAATGATATATTGATTGATATAAATTGATATAAATTGGAAAAATAAATACATATAAAATTTTAATATTATATTTAATATATAAATGCTTAAAATTTAATATGGTATAATAGAAACCCTAGAAATATTAATTAATATAGATCAATTAATATATCACTCAATAGATCAAATTATATACACCAAAAACCAATACATGTAAAATCTAATATGATATAAACTAAAAACAAATAGAAATATCAATTTTAATATTGATCAATATATCAATTGATATTAATTGACATAGCATGAATAATCAAGAGATATTGAATTTGAAATTTGATGAGTGAGAAAGGTCAATATATCCAAGCCAAGGGTGAGACTATTCAATAGTTAGAAAGAGAGATTAGTTTAGGCCATCAATCTTGATATACACTAATTGATTTATAAATTGATATCAATTGATATACACCAATGGTCATACATATATAAAATTTAATATGATATACTAGAAACCATAGAAATATCTATTAATATAAATCAATATGTTGGTGTTCTTCCTTATAATAACACCAACTCTAAGGTACTTACCTCAATATGCAAATAAGGGGGCCATAATAGTCTAGATAAATCGAGAAACCTATTTTCAAATAAAGGGTTAGAAAAGGAAAATGAAAAACATTTGGATAAGCTTGTTCTACACTTTGATCCCTACCAAGCTTGGGAGGGTGTTCCCAAAAATATTTGAAAGATAACTTTTGTCAATATGGATTTGCACCCTTTCCAAGATCTTAGCTTAGGAATCCAATTAAACATGGGAACACTCTAGGGTCTATGGATTTTCCATAGCTTAGAGTGAATCTTTAGAGAAGGTTAGTTCCCATGATATCTCACCAATGCTAATTTGTCCTATTGAGGTTTGGTGAGAAAAAGGGGTAGAAAATGACTTGAAATGAAACCTAAGATTTAATGACATGACACACCAAACTAATTTTTTAGACCCGTGTTGTTGTTTTGACACATAGAAAGATAAAAGACCCATCTTTTTTCAAACAACTTGAAAGTTTTAGCACACCCTATAAATTAGTGTTTTATAGAAAGGTTAATTTTTATTAGTTCCTAGAAGGAATAAAATAAGTTCTCTTCAAAAATAAAGTTTTTTTCTCATTAACATAAGCTATAACCTAAATAAAATATGATTTTTCTATTTAAAGGTGTTGAAATTAAGACGTTGATTTAAGGATTTACATACAAAATCATAAAAATAATATCGAACACTTCATACACACATAATAAAATAGTTATTGAGAAGGAATAATCACTTAATTTTATTGATAAAATGGTGTATTATAGTAGTATAACGCTATAAATTCTTTGAAAATTACTTGAATATGATGGTATTACATTGATTTTTAGTCATGGAGTGATTGGGTTTTGATTTATAGTGCAATTTTTTTCAAGAAGAAATTGCAAAAAAGTTACAACATTTGACCAAAAATTACCAAAATTATCATACAGTGTACATAGCCATTCTTTTCAACTACTCCCTAACTTCCTATCATCTAGGAATATGTGATGAAGTAAAGAAATGACAAGTGTCATCATTGGTGTGTTGGGTCAACATCTCCTTTGGTGCCCAGTTACTTTCTCCTTCTTTTAAGCTTCTCAAAAGGCTCCATAATGTTGGTATTTTAAGAATTCCTTGATGCTTTGGTGCAGGTGCACCCTTGCATGACCATGCCTCCATGAGGAAATTTTTGGTTTTTGATTTATTCTAGATGATTTCATGTTTAATAAGGTCTAAATATCCACATTTATCTTGTAATAGGTCCTAGATAGTAATTTGAAGTTCATTGGGCATAAAGTGTTAAAGTTGCAAAAATTGACAAAATGTTGTCAATGCAATATTGTAAAAATTCAACAAATTGTAAAATGAAGGAATGTGAAGGGTCAGGTAGTTAGAAATTTAGGTTGAGGCATTGGTTTTGGTTTATAAAGGAATATTTAATCCTCACACACTTCGAGGAAGGTTGGGGAATAATGTATGAGGAAGAAATTTAATGAAATTCTTAGTTTTTCTATTATTTTCCTACAATTTCTTGATTTTAGGCCACTGTAGGGCCATTTTTTGTGTATAAATCCTATCCTCCTCCTTTTTAAATTAAATCCCTATGAATCTATTTTATTTTTCATTTCATTTCATTTAAAACCATTCATTTTTGTAAGAGTTGTGAGTAATTTTGTCCAGGCAGGTTAAACCCTGAACTAGGGTAAGCAGTGGGTTGTTATAATTGTGTTTCTCCAAATTTCACTAATGGAATCTTCTAGAAATTGGTGAGACGATGGTTTGAAATGTCCTTTAAAATATCTTAAAGTTGCAGAGTGTGGAAAGGAGGGTTGGGGTAGATTCTATGATGCCCTAGGTATGGAAAATGTGTAAAATTTTGGGAATGACAATGTATAGTGAGGTTTCTCAGAATTTTGATTGTGGTATATGTTCTTCTTGGGTAGTTATTGGTTTTAAAGGGTGTTGGGTGTATTGATTAGTTGAGGCCATTGTTTTATTGACTGTCTTGTTAAGACAATTTGGGAAACAGTTATATTTACAAAGATAGTTCTGGAAAAGACTATTGTCTTCCACCTTGAGTGACTATAAAATAATTTGAAGAGGGTTCAATTGTGGAGTATTAAATTCCTTTGAACCAAGTTGAGAGTTCAAGAGAGAGTTGCATTGTAGCATGTCCAAGTGAATGATCAAAAGAAGCCTAATTAGGCCAGTTAGGATAGTCTACTTTGAAATTTCTCAGTTTTGAGACATATAAGTTGGTGAAAGGGTTTGAGTCAATAATTTTGGTGATGGATATGGTGGTTGAGGGTTCAAAAATAATTTTAATACCTTAATCTTAGGTTGGGTGTTTTGAATCAAGTTGTTTTGTGAAATAAAGTTTCCTCAAAAGAGAGGTTTTATTCAATTTAGTGATCTGAGTTGTTTCCAAGGGCATAGTGAGTTGATTTGTCTGACCCCTGCATTACATCAGTTGGTATCAAAGCTCAGAAGGTACTGGGCAGAGAGTTTTTTGGTTGTGTGTTTGTGTGTTTGTGCAGGTTGAAGAAGGAACCTGATGGCCAAGAGACTAGGTAGAGGAAGGTGGAAAGACCTAGGCAAGGCAAAGTGAAGAGGAAGCAAGGAGAGACTTTCTTGAGTAAAGAGAAGATGGATTTGTTGAGAAGGAACTTGCAGGTAGCAAAGTCACAAAAAAAAGTAGAAAAAGAGAGGAAGAGGAAAGAGGAAAAGATGAGACAAAGATAGATTAAGAAAGAGATAAGAGAAATAAGGAAAGCTATGGAAGAGATGATAAGAAGAAATGAAGAGATGGAGCATTTTTTCAAAATAGTATTCAGTTGGCACTTGACAGTGAAGAATAAATTTGCATGGCCCATTAAGAAGATAGTCAAAAGGAGAAGACAAATGAAGATGATAGAAGAGGAAGAAGAAGAATTTGAAGATGCAAAAGAACTCATGAAGGAGGACGAAGAAGACAAGGACATTGTAGCCATTCCCAAGCATGAAGGTGAAAGTGCAACAGAGGTGAAGGATAAATTGATTTTGGAGGTAAATGATGAATCCCTCTTTAAGACACAAAAAGAGGTGAAGATTCATGTTGTAGAGACATTATACCACTTCATTGTTGTTGTTGGCCTCCTACAATGATTTAACAACTAAGCCCTTAAAGTTGTAATTAAGAGATTGGACATCTAATATGAATAACTATCTTAATCATTATGAAGGTGCATTTAACTTATCAACCCATGGACGTAGACTTGAAATGGATTAGCATAGTATGTGCACTAGGAATCCATAGTAGCCATCTTCATTCTACAACTAAGAAAGACATAATGCTAAAAGTAAATTTCTTAGAAAGAATTAACATAAGTGTTGAACATCAACCAAAAACTATACTAAGCTAGAATGCATGACAAAAATGAAAATTTGGGAAATCAAACAAGAAACTACTATGTCTACTTTGGCTGCAAGAATAGTCACAAAATAGAATTCTAGTGGCTATAGGAACAAATAGTTTCTAGATTCATAACTATTTGCACAAAAAATTAATAGCTAAGCTAAATGATGGAATGCTCATCAAGTGGGCCCCCTTGGATGAGTATCCCTTAAGAGAAATGTAAACTCAGATGCATGAACTTATAAATTCATTTTATTCATTGGAAAGCATGAGTACAATAGAGTAGCATAACTATATTACTAAAAAATAAGAATGTAGGTACAACATCAGATTAATCAACCTCCTGAGAAGGAGCATTCGAGTATTATTTATAGGAGGAAAAACTACTAACTAACTACCTTGCAATATGGTCAACTCCAATAGATTAGGAGGACACCACTTTAGGGAAAGAATAAAAAGTGGAAAGGAGGTATGCATGCATGGAATTTGGTCAAGCAAGTTTTCCTTAACACAGATCTAGCATAACAATAGCTCCTATATTCACTCAAAAAACTATTATGACCATTTGCAAGGCAGTTACAATATTCGATTTGAACTAGAAATCTCCCTCCATTGAGATTCTTCCCTCCATTGACATTTGAATGATCACCTTGTTGACCTTTATGACAAACGACTAGCTGGCAAAATCTTCCTCAATTTTGTAGGCTCTAATTATATCTACAAGACAACATCAGTATGCACAACAATTGCATATCTATAACTATCTTAAAGTAGCATTCATTAATCCACATGTAAAATTAACACAGATAATTCATATAGCATGTCAATGTCATTTAAAGGTTACAAAAAATAAGCTTATGCCCAATGTCTATAGTTTTGAGGAAATAACAAGGAAATGTCAGCATCCAAGTATCAAGGTGTATGCCAACTACAACAAATGGATAATAAATTCTATCAAAATTGAGCCATAAATTGGAATCATCAGTTGTGATGACACTTTTTAGGAAAAAACTAACGGACAAGATGTAATAGATGGAAGAAGAAGGACAAAGAGTTGGGATAGTGATTGTGACATATCAGTGCATGAAGGAGCAAATTCACAGAGAAAAGACAAAGTGGAAACAAGTTGGAATAGACCAACTAAAACCAAAGGTGAATATGAAAGTTATTTCAAGGAGCAAGGCATAGAAGACCACAAGGAGGAGCATTGAATGATGAAGTCTTGTTGCTACATTCAATCCAAGAGGACTTGGAGTTTTCATTTGGCCAGGAGAATGGTGCAGGTGCACCCTTGCATGAACATGCCTCCATGAGGAAATTTTTGGTTTTTGATTTAGTCTTAGATGATTTTATGTTGTAATAAGGTCTAAATTTCCACATTTATCTTGTAATAGGTCCTAGATAGTAATTTTAAGTTCAGTGGGCATAAAGTGTAAAAGTTGCAAAAATTGACAAAATGTTGTCAATGCAATATTGTAAAAATGAAACAAAATGCAAAATGAAGGAATGTGAAGGGTCAAATAGTTAGAAAGATAGGTTGAGGCATTGGTTTTTATTTATAAAGGAATTTTAAATCCTCACACACTTCGAGGAAGGTTGGAGAATGATCTATGAGGAAGAAATTCAATGAAATCCTTGTTTTTTTGTTATTTTCCTATAATTTTTTGATTTTAGGCCACTGTACATCCATGTTTTGTGTATAAATCCTCTCCTCCTTTGGATATTAAATCCATATGAATATATTTTATTTTTCATTTCATTTCATTTAAAACCATTCAATTTTGTAAGAGTTATGAGTAATTTTGTCCATTTGGGTTAAACCTTGAACTAGGGTAAGCAACAGGTTGTTAAAATTGTGTTTCCCCAAAGTTCAACAATGGAATATTCTAGAAATTGGTGAGAAGGTATTTTGACATGTCCTTTAAAAATTCTTAAAGTTGTAGAGTGTGGAAAGGAGGTTTAGGGCATATTCTATGATGCCCTAGGTCTAGAAAATGTGTAAAATTATGGGAATGATAGTGTACAATGAGGTTTTTGACAATTTTGATTGTGGTGTATATTCTTATTGGGAAGTTATTGTTTTGAAAGGGTGTTTGGGTGTATTTAGAATCCTTTTTCTGATAGGTTTTTAGTGTATTGATTAGTTGAGTCCATTGTTTTATTGACTGTCATGTTAAGACAATTTGGCAAACAATTCTATTTAGGATAGTTCTGGTAAAGATTGTTGACTTCCACCTTGAGTGGCTATAAAATCATTTGAAGAGGGTTCAATTGTGGAGTCTTAAATTCCTTTGAACCAAGTTGAGATTTCAAGAGAGAGTTTTATTATATCATGTCCAAATGAATGATCAAAAGAAGCCTAATTAGGCTAGTTAGGATAGCCTACTTTGAAAGTTCTTAGTTTTGAGATGTATAAGATGGTGAAAGGGTTTGAGTCAGTCATTTTGGTGATGGTTATGGTGTTTGAGGGTTTAAAAGGAAGTTTTATGCCTTAATCTCAAGTTGGGGTTTTTGAATCAAGTTGTTTTGTGAAAGAAATTTTCCTCAAAAGAGAGGTTTTTTCAGTTTAGTTCTTTGAGTTGTTGCCAAGACAATAGTGAGTTGAGTTGTTTGACCCCTGCATTGCATCATGCTTTGAATTCTTCCACCTCATTTCACTCCTAGATGTGTAGGGATGAGGATGACTATTCAAAATTCCTCCTATATACCTACAATTGCTTCTATATTCTTTAAAACTACCCTCTAGGTCACCCAAACTACCCCTAGATTCCTATAACTATCTTTAACTAATCATAACTTCTTCAAAAATTACTGCAACCTCCATCTAACATGCTTTTAGGGCATGTGTGAGAGGTGTTTGAAATGGTCAAAAAATTTAGGAGGGCACAAGAGATCTTTTAGGGACTTCTATTTGGAACATATTCAACTCATTAAGACTCCTTTTATGCTCACATTTTATCAACATAAGTCACTTGTAGTAAATTTTCTATTGGATCTTCGTTACATGAGATTCCTTCATACCATAGTTTATTTTTTATCAAAAAGGTCTAGGTTTACTATAATACTCTCCCATACTGTCACTTATAGGACACTACTTTCTTGAACCTATCTTGTATCATGTTTTCATGTCTAACTATGTACAAGCAAGTCTCAACCTCACCATAAGTTCCTAACTACCCTATAACTTTCTTAAGTGGCTATCATTCCTAGAGTTGTATTATCATATTATGCATGACTATCCCTATAAGAAGCTTCAATATGACTGTCTTTCTTCATCCACTATCATCATTCCTTATTTATCTTAGGGGTAAGTGCACAAAGTTGTGAAAAAAAAAAAAGGCTCTTAAGATGCAGGACTTTTTATGAAATCAACAAAGTCTAATGTTCAATAAGAAAATGAAGATAGTTATGCTCAAAATTTGAAGATGTAACAAGAACAAGAGGTGTAGTTCTTCAAATCTACTTTCCAAACTACTATTTTTTTTTCAAATAGTGAATATTAAGGGTTTTAAAAATGGGGAGCACATAAATTGGTCCCATTTTTATCAAAAAAATAGCATAACATCTATTGTGATCCCCCTAAAACATTAACTTTTTTTGGAATTTCAAAATTTTCTTTGGTGAGAAATTAGCTAACACCTATTAAAAATGAATTGGACAATTGAGAGGGGGGGTGAATCAATTTTCATAAAAATTAAACTCAAAGCTTCAACACTTATCAATTTCACAACCACACTATTTGTTATTAAATATAAACATGAAATGCAAATAACAGAAAACAAAATCAACACAATGAACACCAGATTTTATGTGAAAAACCCAATGAGGGAAAAACCACAATGAGGATTAACTCACAAAAATTACAAAACCAAATACAAAGGATCACTTCCAAGGGCTCATTTCCTAGAAGAGGGCTCACTGTCCAACAAGGAGGCTCATTGCCTATAGATACAAAAGAAAACAAAAGATCCTCCACAACAATTTACACACATCTGCAACCTTGATCAAAAAATTGTAGAAACCTTTAGCTCACTGCTTTCATGAATCTAACACAATGAATTATTGTTTCCTCAACTCACTTTCGCACACTCTGCTCTCTTCATTTGTAGCTTACTTTGTTACTTTTCATCATAAAATCCTTCACAATTCAAATTGCATTTAAACCATCTTCAACATTATAAACTTTCTCCAAGGTTGAACACATAAGCTTCATTTCATAGAATCAAATTAGGTCAGCAACTGAACATTCCCACGGTGGAAAGGAATGCAAGTGGACCAAAAAAAACACTTAATCAAGCCAAAAATAATATCTCAGATCAACCACATGCTTCCTTAATTACATTTTATTCTTCAAATGAAGTGTAAACACCAAGTCGAACAAACCCAATGAAAACATAGATGAACATTGATGTACACACTTTCTAATAAGAAGATGGCATGCTAATGATTCAAAATGCTTCAATATGAATGGGAACACATCTCAGGTTCATTCAGATACATCCACAACAAGTATAACAACCTTTGAACACTAAACACCTTCCATCAGTCCATCTGGACTGTGCAAACACATACAACTCTGAAACCCAATTTCTAAATCACCAAACCATAAGAATCTTTGCCAGAACATAGAGAAAACCATTATAAGATATATTCTAGATCCACAAGATCTGAAATAGAATGGCGGAGGATTGCGGAGCAGAAACATTTCTCCCAATCCACATAAAACTAACTCTGCCAGAATGATTCACACACCGATGAACATAACTTTCATATTCCATCAAATCAGAATATATCACCATCAGATCACCATCAGAAAACCTTCATATCAACACAAGCATAGGATCAACACAGGAGAAATGCAAAGCACATACTCGAGCACATTTTGAACACATTCATAGCTATGACTTCTCTCTTTATTAATTTTCTCAAAAGCACTTAGAAACTCATCAATTCAGCACATCTGCAACATCATAAAGATAGATCCATGTACTCACAACATCTCAACTATGCAAGCACAATCTACAACATATTGAGCTGTGTTGACATCAATGACAACATTAATGACAACACCACCAAACATGCTTATACTTGCAACAATCTCCCCCTTTGTCATTGATGGAAACACATGTTGTGAAAAACCATCAAAGACAACAACCTACAGAATATTCTAGGAGAACACCTTTTATTCCTTTTACTGTTTTTCACATGACTTTCTCTCCCCCTTTGACATCAATGGAAAAGATCAAAAACTCTAATTACTCCCCCTTAGGAGTACACCCACTTAACTCATACTGCAACAATGAAAAACTTATCTACTCCCCTAGTGGAGTAGACCCATTTATCAGTCCAGATAAATGAAGAATCTGTTAATTCACTGGACTAATGCACCTTCATGTGCACCTAGTTTGGAGGGCCAATGACTCCCAACCTCTCCCTAAGATACTCAAAAGTATCCTTCGAAAGATCCTTAGTAAATATATCTACAATTTGTTCCTTTTTTGTCACATACTCTAGCCTGACTTCATTCTCCAACACTTTTTCTCTCAGGAAATGATATCTGATAGATATGTGTTTTGTTCTTGAAGGCATCATCAAATTCTTTGAAATTTTTATAGCACTTTTGTTTTCACAGAAAATAGGAATAGGCTCATCACATATCACTCTAATGTCTTTCAAAGTTTTCTTCATCCACAAAACCTGTGTGCAACAGGATGCTGCAACAATATATTTTGCTTCTACAGTGGATAAAGAAATTGATTCATGTTTCTTACTCAACCAAGAAACCAATCTTCCACCAAGAAATAAAGAACCTCCACTGGTACTCTTCTGGTCATCCACACAACCATCCCAATTTGCATCACTATAAGCACTCAAGGTGAAATTGGCACCCTTAGGCTACCATAAGCCATAATTTGGTGTACCTTTAAGATATCTTTAAATATCCTCTTTATAGCTAATATCGCATGTGCCTCTTTAGGATATACTTGAAATCTAGAAACTAAACATATTGCATGCATAATATCCATTTTGGTAGCAGTAAGAAAAAACAGTCCACCAATCATTGATCTATATTTACTCTGATCAGTTTTAGCAAATTCATGGTCTTTGCTTAGCTTACATCTAGTTACCATAGGAGTACTAATTGGTTTGGATTCATCCATTCCAAACTTCTTCAATAGCTCTTTAACATATTTAGATTGTGAAATGAATATCCCCTCATCAATTTGATTTACTTGAAGACCAAGAAATAAATTCAACTCACCAATCATGGAAATTTCAAATTCTTTTTGTATTTCTTCTACAAATATTTTACACATGCCTTCATTTCCACCAAAGATGATATTGTAGACATGCAAAATTAACATTATCCACTTAGTTCATATTCATCCACTCATTAAATTAATCAAGCTCATCAAATCCATTCACCAAGTAAATCAGGACTATTAAATAAATCAAATTCTCACATCAACCTTTTAATTAAATAAACCAAAACTTTATTTAATTAAATATCCAAATGCATATTCCATCCTTTTCTGATTTAAATAAATCAAATATTTGAGTCAAATTGGTCAAACTCACCTAATCATCATTAAGCTAATCTAATCCTAAATTAGCCTAACCTAACTACCCATCACATCCTCTAGATTTTTCCACTTGCACAAATAAATCATTTTATTGATTTATTAAATCCAACATTTTCCATCAACATGGCATCTTTGAGGAATATTCCCTCAAGTTTGAATTCAAAAACAAGTGGACATGTACATCCAACAAGTCATTTATGAGCTCTTACATGGCTCTTACATGTCCCTTGCACAAGTCAAATTCAGCATTAACTCTCAAATTCAAAATTGAATTTCCCCCCTCTTGGGCACATTTCCCAAATCTTGCACACTCCTCAACCACTCACAAGTTGACAAGTGGCCTCATCTCATTGGTCCAATATTTGTCCCACATTTATCCATTTGGCCAATCTCTCATCAAGAAAATCTATAAATGAAAGGCTTCATTCTTGATCAAATCCTCCACAACTCCACAATTTCATCCACAAATCCTATGCAAAGTCACTTTCCTCATTTGAGAACTGATTTTTCCCATTCATCATCTTGATCATCAACATATCATTTTCATATCATGGAGCTTAAGCAAGGGTTGGGAAAGGGCTATTTTCCACAATAGCACCAATCCACTATGGAATATATTATTCATTATGCTCTTTAGGATTTCAATTAGTTTGTTTTGTTGTTATATTTGTAGAGCATAAGGGATTATTTCATAAAGAATGCCATTTTATTTGCTTTCTTTTAACTAACTTCATTTTGATATACATTGGAATAGAGTTTAAAAGTTTGCAGACATTTGGTGTTACATTTGGCACCCACTGTTTCATTACTTATGGTTTACATTGCTGCATCTTGATTCTTGAAATTAATATCTATTGTTTCAAATGTCGTGTATTTCATCTATAATTGATTTGCTTTAGAGTTTTTGAGGTTTGTTCTATGCTTAAACAGTCGTGTACTTAACTTAACCAATGCATTGGATTGCATTTATGAGTGATGCAATGTTTCCAAAATAGAATAGATATTTAGGCCTACGCATTGTCTCACACGCATTATTTCTCAGGGATCCTGATCTAATGCTAAGAATTTTTAAGCTTCTATAATGTAAGAATTTGAGGTATCCTTTAAATTCTGACATTCAGAAGTTGGCTGATATAAATGCATTTTGCGTATTTTGCTGTGTGTTTATACTTGACAAGTGCATTTGCTTGAATGTTTTTCTTTACTCGCTATCTTCTATCTTCTTCATACACTGGTCAATTACATTATCTTTAGAAGTCTTTGAAAGCTATTAATTACTAGCCCATCGATCTGATGTAAAAGTGCCTCATTCAAAGCATAGTCATTCATCTTCCCATTGTCAACATCATGCACAACTTCCACATCGATATTTTGAATCTATTACTAGCTAACAGAGCATAGATCTCCATTGCATTGATTATAGGACTGACACCTGAGATCTTAGGCTGTAAAATCATTGTTGCATCTATTCCAACATATTCAAAACTTAGCCCTGTGGCAAAGACATTTCCAATAAGATTGATTTCTTTATTTCAAATGACATTATTTATCCCAACAAAGAATGATTTTTTTCTCTTCCCATCGAGTTAAGCTTTGCGTAATACAATACCACCAAGGCTTTTTTTTGGACTTGGGTTTTCCAAGGTTGAAATATATGATTGTTAGACCCGTTTGTGTTGCTGATGATGGATATTTGCATTACATACGATGGAGGAAATTTTTTAGTGTTGTTTACTGAAATAAGTTTTTTTTTGGAATTAATTTGCTTTACTCTGCAATATCTATGTTCTGACTACAAATGTCAGATCGGTCTAGAAATGATGGCCTCAGAAGACAAAAATTTCTTTAACTCATATATATTATAAAGTCAGGTTTAGCACGCTTATAGGGGACGCTAAAATTTCACATGCCTTGTCTGCGCTTCATATTTCTTCCAAGGATTCTATCAAATGGTTTGCGTTAAAGTTATAGCTGATAGCAGTTACCTTGCAATATTGATTACGCTAGTTCATTTCTTGATTTATCTGTTTTTAATACAAAATGGAAAATATGACGGTAGTTGCAAGAAACTATAATGGAGGAGCTCGAACAAATGAATGATGGTTGTTTGGTGTAAAGAGATTGAGTACTGGGAAAAGAGGAATACACATTCTTTTTACCATTTCTAACTTTGATCTCTTTTCCACAAATTTTATTGAGTTATAACTATGGTGCTGGCAAGTTTTAGTTTAACTTTCAAACTATGACAATTGAGATTTCCATACCAATCTACAGCTGTGTAGACTTGAACTAGGATGCTCATCTTGTTGCTCTTAAAGGCACGGTTGGCATAGTTTGCACTGGATCTTCCATCACGGGTCAACACATACTGTTTACAAAGGCGCTTCCTTTAGTTAAATCTTTTAGAAGATCAAGGTTCACCATTGTAGCTCATAAATTTGGAAAAGTGAAAGGTGTTGCTTCCTCGAACCGTTGCACGAAGAGCATGGAGAATGCTGGAAAAGAATTCAAGATGGCATTTTCCTTTGAGTGGAATGCTTTGCACTAGTTGAACCATGCCTCACAATGCTCCCTATATCTGCGCCTGCCAAATACTTTTGCTTGAAAGCTTTTAAGAACGTTGTTGCCAGTCTTTAAAGCTTATGTCTTTTATCTTGAATTTTCATCTGCCAAATACGTGTGCCTTGAAAGTAATTATCCCTTTCTAGCTATGGAAATCTTACAAAAACCACATAACCTCCATACAATTTCTCACTACGTCTTATTGTCTTGCTTTCACTGGGCTATTGGTGTGTAATACAGATTATTTCCAACTTCTTGCGCATTCCTTGGATTATCTGGTGCGTTTCTTTCCTGCCAATCACGTTATGTGTGAGTGCGCAGAAGTAGTTTCTAACATGGTGGAATTTATGATTATTTCGGATTGTGGCACCTTTCACTCGTACCATTTACTCAAGCTCATTGAGGGGAGCCTCGAAAGATCATTTTGTGTGAATCCTACAATCACTACATTCTAGTAAAGTCATTCTATCAGAAATTTTGCGCGCTCTCTCTATGCTTCCAGTCGATGTTGATCAAGGTTGTGGAATATGGCTTTACACCTGCTGATTGCATTCAAGTGGAAGCTTATCTTTTCTGTTATTTTGTCACTTATCCAAGCTTCCTTAAATGATCACTGCTTCTTGCCTGTGTAAGCATATATCTGCTTATTGCTTGTTCAATAAATGTTGTTGTCATCTTACAGATTTGCATTAATCAATTTTTCCTTAAATGATCAGTCAACTCTCTATATGCTTGTTTATCACCCTTGTCTAGTCTGTGACCTTGCATGTGAAATTGATAAACATTCAACTTATAGTATGAGAGCGTACAAAATTGATTATTGCATCATTTCTGTAGAGAGTTACTACTCAACAACCGGATTTCTATAATATCAAAAGTGTTTCTTTTTCGTTTGGGGAAGCAATCCTTATCGCAATGTCATGTCATCGCTTATGAATCACGCCTCTTTGACATCTAATGACCAACCTGACATGTTTCCATCAAAATTTTTGTCGTTAAGAAGTACACACTGGCATGTCATAGCTTCTGAATCACCCTCTTCAACTTTTGACATGGTTCCATCAAACTTTATGTAGGGGAGATAGGTCAGTATCTAGTTGTACAGGGTCAGTATTTAATGTTATTTGTTGGAATCTTCCTGCTATTTAGAAATAGGTGTATCTGTCTATAAAAATATTTTGTTATCTGACAGTCGGTGGAAGGTTTTTATGTTGATAGTGCATTCATGGGCATGTTTGGTAGAAATTGACAGCTACAAGATTTTTTGAAAAAGTTGATATAATCTGTCTTAAATGTTTTAAATGTAGATTTTCTTCATTTCTTTGACTTGGTGCAAGGAGAGGTCACTTGTGGTTTTTTTTAATCTCTTCTTTATTTTATCTATCATTATATGGGGATTGTGTTTTAATTCTTAAATGTTACATATTTCAAATGATTCCTTGCAATAAAGCTCATCTCTAAAGGTTTTATTTTGTGATGTTTATAGGTAAAGGTGGACATTAGAACCAAACGTTGGAGTTGGGTGAAAACAAAAGCAAGATTGAACTTAAGGATTTGGGCATTGAAAGTTGAAAGTCATAAAGCATTGTTAAATGCTTTGAGCTTCCGTTGCATGCTTTAATTTTCTGTTTTAGGCTAACTCATTTGGTTTTAGGCTTTAAAACAAACATTTCAAAAGCTTTCAAATTTTCATTGCAAAAGGGTTAAAATGAACATTAGGAACATTGACTAGATTTTGTTTGAGGCTAAAAAATTGAAAAAATCAACCTCACATTTAGCTTGGTACTTTAAAACGAACTAATCATTGCTTTGAGGCTAAAATGAACAAGTGTCTGAAGTGTGTGATTTTATCTTTGATGCATTCTGAGTGCGTATCCTCTCCCCTTGTGCTTCGTGCGATCTAGGGTGCAAGAGAAACACTCAAAATGCATTTTATTGCTTTGAGTCACCTATTAGAGGGGCATGCCTAAGAGACACATCTGAAAGGAGAACTCGAAGGTGACTCCAACTGGTTTTTCATTCGGGCTGGTATATAAATGGATAAGACTAAACTGTCAAGTCCTCATGTTATGTAGGCCTTAGTCGTATAGTGTCTTTTAGAATAGGGTACTACCGTAAAATGTATAAGAGCCCCTAGTAGGATTGATTAAAGCATTTAGTGGCTTGTTGGATGCTTGCAAGGGGCCATGTCCCCAATGTTGTGTCATTAAGAACCTTGTTTGTAGTAGCCAACTAGTCCATCCAACGAGTTTATCAAAGTGGTGCATTGGAACTTAGATTCCAAGAAGTTACTTGCCATGTCCGATCTTGGTTGAAATATAGAGGTTAAGACTTCATTCTTAACATACCTTTATATTTTGTCCTTCATTGCATGTAAAATCATCTCTTCTACTACGAAGGGCATGCGGCAATCCCACTAAGAAAAACGTACCAATTGAGCTAGGACGTCATATTGCTTGTGGTTTGAAAACACAGTGCTTTGATCGAAAACATTGGAAAACCAACATTCAACAAATCATCAAAATTGCAAACCCTTTAGGAGAGGAAAATATCCTTGAAAAAATTCACATGTTATTGGTTTCCCTTGGGATTCGTGTCCTTAGAGGCATCTAAACATTTGGATTTCATCTCAATTTGCTTCTACTAAAGTCAACTTTAGGTAACTCTTGCCTCAAATTTCCTTGGTTTCTGCATAATGCACTTTGTGGGATAAGGGGAAAGTTGAGACATTAGACATCTAGATTCAAAATCTAATCAAGAGTGTTTTTGTGGTAAGAAGAAGTCATTAAAGAAAATATAACAAATTGAACCCCACACCATGTGCTTGTTTATCTTTTTATCGCCTTTCGAGCAAAACATTGGTCTTTTTATTTTGAATTACTCTTAGAGAAAGGCATGTTCTTCACTATCTTGTTCTAGTAAACAAGTCCTTCTTAGGTTCATTTAGGATCAAATCAAACAATCCATCCAAATCCCAAACATTTATCAAAATCCATCCCACAAACAACTTTAGATCTTTGGAAACATCATTCTAGGACTTGGGTAGATCATCAAAATCAAAATCACCTTGTTTAGTTATGTGTAGGGGAATGCATCCTTTCTCATACATTTAATTGAATTAGCAATCCTTTGAGAAAATTTATCCTAAGATCACATCCAACATCTTAGGGTTTACAAGTTCATTATCCAATCAAGCCAATCAAAATCAAACCCTAAGTCTAGCATTGATCCAAAGTCCCTAAAATGTTCAACACTCATATCATTTCTCCTTTTCATCCTTCATCTCGTCATTGGTCCTAAGAGCCTTAGAGGTCACTTTTGCAACAAGGTCAAAACATAGGAGGAACATGGAATACAAACTTGATCCATACATCATGAGTAATCCAAATCAATTGAATTTTCAAAGCCTTACAACGCTAATTGATTATCAAAACTCACACTTATACAATCCATACATGGGATCATTACCTTCTACAAATGTCAATGGCACAACAAGTGTGAGTATGCCCAATTCAAAGATTGGAACAAATTTCCCAATGGTAGATCTAAATCCAAACCTACAAGTTTTCCAACTGAAAAATCAATGCATGAGCCTTCAAATGAACAATGTCATCCCACCAAATCCCTACATGCCAAGTGCAAGTTTTCGAAACATGAATCCAGAAAACTTTGGGATAAATATGTTTGTGAATCATACAAATTTTGTTCAAAGTCCAAACAAGATGTTAATGACTCCATGTATCAATCCAAGTCAAGGTAACACCATGCGAAATCAAAGTTGTAACCTAAAACACGACAATGTGGTTCCCAACATCAACAATGTTCAATTTCAACCTATCATGCCCAATCCGAACATCATCCCAAATCTAAGTGTCATCCCAAATCAGAACATTGTCCAAAATCAAACACAAGTACACACTCCAAATCCGCTTAAACAAAATCCAAATCAACTATATCAAGGGAGTCAAGATCGAAATCAAGAAAAAATTTGGTGAGATCAAATTGCTACACTTACCAAAATACTTGAGTCATTGCACCAAAAGACATCTCCACCACCATTACCCATATCAACATCATTCCTTGGTTTAGGGATTCCCCCTTTACCTAGCACCAATCACTCCATCCAAATCAATCCACCTAACACCAATCAAGCCATCACATCAAATCCTTTGAATATACCATCGACATCGCACCAACAGATGGTTTCTAA